>AYJT01062304.1:0-10177 GCA_001278415.1 Ocimum tenuiflorum | reverse complement strand
GCGGGATCTTCAGCCTTGGATCTGCGCATGCGTCTCCCCACTCTCGCCGGCCCCACAAACTTTTTAGGAATGGGGTGCCAAAGATAGCACCATTTCCTCTAATTTTTCCTAAACATGCCACATGGGATGGATCAAATACTTAGCACCCCCATAGTGGGTGCTCTAATATTGGTAAATGTACACACCAACAGATATGCGGCGACCTCCTTCCTGTGGGGAGAGAGAATCTCGATTGTCTCCATATTCAAAATACAAAGAGACAAAGTGTGCTTCGATACCCAAACTAGCAAAGAGTAGTTTAATATACTTCGGCTACCTTGCTTGCTAAAACACGATCCCGTCTCTCAATGTACCCAAAAGGAAACCACCCTGCTTTCCCATTGCATTCACCTTCAGCCCAACCATTATTTGAAACCTTTAATAAAACAAAATCAACCATTTTCAGGTTTCATGAGCAAAAGGAGGGCCACAGGACAAAGTTCAGATGGTAAAAATTAGTTCAAAATTGAGACAGCCATCAATTCAATAAAAAATATCAAACCTTTCGAACAACAATGTAGTCTCCAGTTGACAAATTAAGCTCCACATCAGATTCAGCTCGATACGAGTACAGAACCTGTTGGACACAATGCGTGATGGGGAAAATTAAACAGATCTTTCATATGCTGTCAGCAACAGTTTCCTAATTCATATCATGTTCACATAGTCATGTACTAACCTCCCCAAGAAAGTAGCCCATGGTATCAGTCGCTCCATTCCGCATTGGAGAAGTAGATACATCATTTACTTCTTCATATGCGGGAGGAGGAGGAGCTGAAATACTGCCCATGCTAGGTCTGGGAGCTGCTTCAACTCTTTGGCGCTCGGACATCATCTAAACAATAATGAAAATTGAGCTGAAGATCAGCACATGAAGAATTCCTGCACACGCGCCTTATGAAATAATGCCTACCTCGCCTTCGAGCTGATCAAGTATTTGAAGGACTCTTTGATGGTAAGCACGTTCTGCTTCAACCTTTAAAGTACGGTAACAAATTAGACAGGTGTACCGTTGGGTATATCCATTATCCAAGTAGGTCACAATCATCTATATAATTGTTCGATGATCAAGAGGTCTCAGAGTTCCATACCCCGATCCACTTCCCCAATAAGGATTTATGGTTTTCATAAAAGAGAGGTAGAGAAATTTGACCAAAGGATACTAAAATACTGCTTCAAGTTTTACCATTGCTATTAGTCGTTGCAGAGTCAACCTTTGTTGTTGAGCTTCAACAGCAGCCATAGCTGCAGCAGCTTCTTTACCCAGTGTTGCCACATTGGACTTCAGATCTTGCAATTTAACTTCAGCTGCTTCAAGTTTCAAAACCACGTCAGGATGGGCAGTATCTTCTCTAACTTTAGCTTGTCTTCTGGCAACTTCAACAGCCTATATAGGTTCAATGTTATAACAATAACAGAGGGCAAGAGTCATCCATCTAAACACCAGAGGCAAAAATTTCAACAAGCAGACACACACATCACAAGTAACTAAAGTACCTGAGCTTCCGCTTCTTGCCTCATCCTATCATATCGCTGAGCAAGATGACGAGCATCTTCCAGTGGAGCTCCCATTACCATAGCTCTTAGTGGTTCAGCCACCTGGTACACAACAAGTCAGAATATGAACATTATCATAAAATGCATGATAGATTATGGCCCACAGATTGTTCAGCTTTTAAGGGGTCCTACTATACTAACAAAAGGAAACAGATCTAATCCTCTAAATCTTGGCTTGTAAAACATTTTCTCATTAGTGAAAGCACATACATATGCAATATCTCAGAATACAGCCAGTCCTCTATCATTTCATAGCTCAGCAAAAGTTATACTAGCAATCAACTTCAAATAAAGAGGAACATCATGGAAAGACCTAAGAAGTTCTCGAACCAATTTTATAATAGAAGTTGTGAAGGCATAAAAGAGACCTGTGTGCCCAAGGCTTTCAACAGATTTCTGTGTTCTTTCTCCATTTGAGCGTGAGCTCGTGAATAATTCGATGCAGCTTTTGACAATGTGTCACCAGTAGTGCATGTATTTTCAATGCCATATTTCCTGCCATCTTCTGATGATTTAGTACCTAAAAGATCAACACACACAGAGAATATTAAAATTTTAACAAATGGTAGAATCAAAGGGAGAAGTCAATGGAGTTTTCATATTCAGCAGCCAAACCTATCTCAACTTGTTTGGACCCTGTAACAATATAACCTTCAACTCCACGAACAATGTCCCTTTGGAAATGCTGAGACGTTATGGCGGAATAATGTATAATCAGCTTATGATGTAGATACTCAGTAGCAAACATAAATATTATCAGGAACAACTTATCTGCAGCTATGAAACTAAATTGGTGATTAATAATGCAAAACATTTATCCGTCAAAGAAAAATATACACGTTATGTGTAAAAGCAAACAAGATTTAACCAATGTAACCTTGGCAGCACGAGTGGATATATATAGCTTTTCAAGTTTCTGGTGCTGTTGGAGCTCAGCATCATTAGCTTCTATATTATCTGAGCCTCCATAAGCACCAAACTGCTTCAGGACAGCCTGAAAAAAAAAAAAGATTATTACAAGCTAGTTTTTCAGACAGTAAAAAGTATCGCTAGTCAATTGAACTGTAATATAGATGAAAACAGTCCAACACTAAATATAGAATATAAGCTAACCAGCAGATTGAGTGCAAACTAGCTGAACAGACTGCAGAGTTGCACAAACACACGCATAAAATAAAATGATCAGCCAAATCAGACAGGCTCCGTGATTTCACTTATAATAACTATTCAGCTAATTGCATTCTAAATCATAGACAACTGGAAAATTCATGAATCTAAGTTCCATGTGAAACATTAAGCTAGAAGTTTGCAACAAACATCAAAGAAGAAATTGCTTAAATTTATCCTCTAAAACGATAACAAATAATAAAATTAAATAAGCACCGCAGCACCAAAGTGCAATTGATTACGCAATCCATTACTTCCAGTTATAATTCCAAATGACAGCAAACCAAAACGGAAAAGAGTAAAGTCAACTTTGATGCGCAGATATAATCTAAAATCGTCAATAATACGCACAGATCTGAGATAACTGTGTTGCTAAAGGCGCTAAACTGAACCGAAACTAAGTTTGCGCTCAAATCCTGATAATATTGAGAGAAAGGAGGTGCCTGCTGTTGCCTGGCGACCTGTTCCCGAAGCTTGGAGGCTTGCTTTCGGATTGCTTCCATAGACGAAACGATCAATAGCTTTGCGATTGGTACGCGTTAATTATATGTGCAGCTCAGATTCTTTTGTGGGTGATGGACAGAAGGAGGTTTAAGGGTTTGAAAAATTATGAACGTTGGAGGAGCCGTCTCCTTCCCCCAACAAACCGACCTTATTTGGACTTTTTCATCAATTTTCAAACCATTCAGTAAAAAAATCAATATTCAAACTAGGCTCGTTAGATTTTAATTCAATAATTAATATGGTTCGTTATGATAATTTTATGATATAAAACATAATGTTAATTCTTTAACAATATTTTATCACATAGTGATATTTTTTTAAATAAATTACTTTTATTAGATCAATTAAATTATTTAGATGGGTGAACCTGTTAAAGTCAATTTTCTTTTCGAAAGCCTAAACCTATCCTCCCCCAACCTAACGATCAAAACCCTATTCGATGACCGAACCAACGACACCTCCTCAGCACTGCCCCTAGCCGCCCAAAAGTCACCAGTGCAGCCGTCAATGCCGCAACTGTAACCCAATACTCCCTTTATCAACACCTTTGCTTTGATGGATAATGAAATAGTTGATGCTCCTGTCGACTAAAAAGTCCATATAGAAATTACACGTAGAATAATAATTTATAACTTAAAAGATTTGTTTGAAAGTTAATGTTTGATTCTGCATGATTTTTTAAATGTTGGCGTGTAATTCGATGGACTACGTCAATTTTTGTTGTTGGATTTTTCTCTTGTCATAGTTTTACAATAACTTAGATAGTTTGAGCATTTATGTAAAAATACTATTACTTTGACTTATATTTGAGAAAAGCTACTTATAGTTTTAAATACATATGTGTATTTGGTCTTTAAAAAATGAGCACTTAAACATAAATTAAATAAAAAATTCCGTTTTATCATTATTAAATTCATGAACTTTATACTGTTTGTCTATGAGGTACAAAATGGTGGCTTTGAAGCTGTGTAAGAGATGGAATGCTCTGGGCACCATTTTTGCATAAAAATATTTTAGATACATATATAGTATCCAACTAAATAAAAAAGATGATGATCAAGTTATAGACAAAAAATGGTGCGGTTGTTACATATATTATATGAATATTGAATATTTGGTTATTAACATATCAATATGATAATTGGTTCATAGAAATAAGTTTACTTAATAGGAAGTCATTTGATATGAGTTAAATGAAGGGGGAAACTAAACAACGACTAGTAAATGAAGGTTTTAATAATGCTTTCATCTAAGTTAGAGTCTTAAGAATCATAAATATAATACTATATTCTTATGATAGTAATCATCAAGAACAAATAATTTAATGTTGAGATTATTTAGATATTGAAAAATTAATCAAAATATATGAATACCTTGTCAATTTCTTAGAATCAAATAATACGATATGAAAATGACTATTTTAAAAGGTACAAAAACTCTAGTAGATCTCGATATCAATATTAATTATATAAGCGACATTGGTAGGGTTAATTTCTCAAAAGGTTACCAAACTATTGTCTTTGTATTAGAAAGGATCATAAACTATAATTTGTATCAAAATGAGTACTAAACTTTCATTTTTATTTCAAATATGACATTTATCTCCTTTTTACCCCTAGCAAATGGCATTCTTGTTTTGATATTTTTAGTTTCTTTTTCATTTTTTATCTTACTTTTTTCATTTTTTTATCTAAATTTTTTTGTTTCACTTTTTATTTCATTAATTATTGTTTCCTTTTTTCATTTTGTTTTTGCTTTTTTTTGCTGATTTTTTCATTTTCAATTATATTTTTTAACATTTATTCTTTTCTATTTGTTATGATTTTTTTCTTAATATATTACGTCTTTATTTTGTGTGTTACCTTTTTGTATTATTTATTTTCAATTTGAAATTTTAATCTTTTCAATCCAATTTTTTGGTTACCATTTCTTATGTTTTATTTTTAACTTTTAATGTTCTGTTTTATTGTTTTTCGTGTTTAATAGATTTTTTGTTTTCTATTTTGATTTTTGTTTTAGATTCAACAATTTACGATATTTAAAATCACAACAAATGTAATTTGCTAATTATATAAGGATAGAAAAGAGTGAGTTCAATATCATATTTTAGAAAAATATGAAGTTTAGTGGCCATTCTGATACAAATTATAATTAAGCATCCTTTTTATATAAAAACAATAGTTAAATTACCATTTGAAAAATTAATCCGATATTGGTACCACAAACGGCCAATATAAAAGATAGACAATCAATGGTACAAATAATAATTATCATAAATTATCCGAATATGATAATATCTTTATGTAACCATTTTATTAGAACATCAAATTTTTAGCATGCACGACCCCAAAACTTTTAGGATCGGCCTGCTTCCTTTAATCTGGTGTTATAGGCACAGGCACTACCGGGTGCGGAGACAAGAGTGGGGCATCAATATCTTAATTAATAAATAATATTAGATATAGTAATATGAGAACTGCAATATGTTTTAGTTGTTAATGACCCGTATTGTTTAAGGCCTTTAGTCCAATCTTTTGACCAACTTGTCAGGCCCTTTAGTTATTTTATTGTTAAAAACAGATAATTGGAGGAGAATTAAGCAAGAGATTAAGTCAATCCTCCACTCCAAATTTCTCTTCTTGCTCTCACCCTCTCTTCTGTGTGTAAAATTACACTCCACTTTTTGTGTTTTTTTTTTTAAGAAAACTATATTTCACTCTTTTAAGAAAGTGATTTCCTTCCAAATAAATTTAAAATTTGTCTCTGTTTTTTCTCTCTCCTCAACTTAAAAAAATATCAACAAACAACTTTTCATCACTTTTCAAGATACTTCACTTTTTTAAAAAACAAATCAATCGAACACTATAGTTTCTTCTCAACTTCTCTTTCTAAAATTCTACGAATATAAAGGGTTATTACAAAGTAGAAGTCATAATTGTTGATCACAGAAAGAGACAGAAATCTTCACTATTGATTCCATCAATTGTTCATCGATAGAAATTATGAGAGTAAATTCCAACGACGTAAGTTACGTAACCGAGGTCGTGATATCTGGTTTCCACTGCATCGGTACGGTTTAGTCACTATGCGAGGAACTTATATTATATTTTATCAACAATATGATATCTGTTTGTTCGCAAATTATGAATCAAGTATTCAGAGTATTTTTATTTATTTTTTATTGCACACTTTGCGACAATTGATCGATGGCATCACGTTGGGGAAGAAGGTGGCAATAATGTCACGACTCATAAGGTGGGCTCTGTTTTTTATATAGATATTTGGCACAAGATTATTCTTAGTTTTTCCCAACGTGTTGATGTAAAAGCCAGCTTCAATGTGTCAAGAGGAGAGTTTGGAGCGGGGATTATTGTTGAGACTGAGAGTAGAATTATCGCGTTATTTTGTAGTATTTCCTGCTGACTACATGGTTCTTAAGCAAATCAATCTTCTGTTCTCGTTTATCTACGAATATAGTTTATTTATTGCTTTCAAGCATGGAATCATCAAGTTTTATTTAATTGATTATAGGCATTATTCTAATTAGTATACACGTTACTGTAATGTTTTTGTTACTTTGGCCTAATCATGTGATTAGACATAATTATGTACACACGCACGCATTATAGTAGATAACATTTCATGTATATAATTATGTACATGGGGTGTTTAATTATCGGTTAGTGTGAACAGTAACAAAAACTAGAATTAAATAAACTTATAGCTATAGGTTATGCAATGATTATTATTTTTCTTTTCCCGCATAAATATTAACATCTAACTTATTATTGATTTATGTTTAGGTGACCCGCAAGACTTGATCATATGTTATTCAAAAGAGTTCAAGTTGAATTGAAGTAACGGTGGATTTTAAGTTGGAATTGCACAACTATTATTATTATGTGTTTTACTAATTGTACATGTGCTACAACAATAATGTGGCTTTGATTGTGATATGTTTTGATGCTAAGCATGCTCACTATCTTGTATTGTTATAATGATTTAATTGTGCCCCTGCTGAATCAATAGTTACTTATCCCAAAGTCTAGTAAATCTTTATCAAGAAATGGCTCGGACGATGCTTCGTGGTCGACGGTAATTGTTCAAGAAAAGTTATGATATTCTGTTTTTAGATTTTGCAATAAATATTTAAAACATTATTTTCAATTTTCTTTATTACTTAAAAAAGACATTATTTCTCTTTCATAATTTGGAAATACAAATTTTAGTGACTTGACAATCATTTTGAAAATTGAGGCATTGCATATATATATATATATATATATATATATTACCTTCCACACAGGTGAGCATGCCTCGTGGTTTTCGTTATAGGCACGCGACATGTGCATGTATACAACCGCCACTATGGTTGCCCATTATTTTGCAAAATATGACGTTGACCTTCTGAATCACGTCTTTTGTGGAGATCCAACTTTTTTGACTGGTTGGTGTGGATGTAACCAATTTGGACTGCTGCAACAAAATTAGAAGAAAATATTAGGATGCGAGTATGTGGCACTATGCCTGTAAAATAAAACAAAATAAGAAAAAAATATTAGGATGTCAAATTATAGTTCAAAATTGAATGAAATGAAGAATCGTATTGTTATGTCAAACTATAATGTAAAACTAAATAAATGAAAAATAACACTAGAATGTCACTGTAGAACTGATGGTATCATGATGTCAAACTATGGTGGAAAAGAAGATTGAGTGAGAAATAATATGCATACATGCGTACTTTCTTGAATATACCATTCATGAATAAAATCACTATATTTTCCGTGTAATTTTTTCATTTGATACATGATATATAAAAAAATAATTTAAACCATGTGGATTATGTTCATTTAAAGTTTTGAGTAATTTTGTCTTCCAAAATTCTTTTTGATTAATTTTAGGTGAGAGGAGAACAGAAGAGGAAAAAAAAAAGAATCTAATGCATTTTTATGTATATATTCTTAAAATTCCGAAATATTCTACAAAATTAATACGCAAAAATATGCTCAAGGAAAGATTAAATCTAGATCACATATTGGAGATTTAAATGATTGAAAAATTCATTCTTATTTTTTTCACCTAAAGATGTATTCTCCTGTCATAATCTTAAGATATCTAATTTGATTTCATATTTTATATATGCATGATTTCCGTGTAAATATAGGTGGCTGCTTAACGCTAAAAATGCAAGAAATTCATTCATTGTTTATTGAATCATGTCTGGGCTAATTTGGATTTATTTCATTAAAACTCTACAGTTTGGCTAATTTCATTTTCAGTAGGTGGATGTATTCAGCACCTGTATACAATAAACAATCCATGCACCTAAAGGATTCACACGTCATAGCATTTAATTTCTATTTAATTTACTGATTTGTCTTTAGTGATAAATATTATTCAATTAAGTTGCTTCTCACTTACTTCTGTATTGGAAGGAAAACAGTAGTTATTTGCGAATTAAGTAGGGTAATGCTTCGCCCTTAATATATATTTTAAAAAAATAGAAGTAGGGATAACATTATTCTTCACCATTTTCTTTTTATTCATTTGTTGCGTGAAATTAGGACTTCAACTGGATTACGAATACATTTGCTTTATCGAATTAAATTAGCAATTCAATTATAATAATTATTCTAAATAACATAATTATGATTGAACAATAAGTTAAAGCTGGAACAAAAATCAAAATTTTGCAGAATAATTCCCTGTGAAGGTTAAATGAAACAAATAAATAATTGCTCATGAATTATTATAGTCACACAAACCGCGAGTATGTATATGATCAATTAGAGGATAAAATGAAGAAAATGTTTGATAAGAATGTATTCTTGTAATCAAATCAAATCGAGTTAAGTATTGTATTTTTTAAATTGAATTATTTATCGGTTGAAGCTAATTATTTACCAATTTTATGTGTCAAACAGTATTAAATTAATTTGACTCATTTAGCTAATGAATTTTTCTAAACATCTCAGACAATTTTTTATTAAATTGAAAGCTATGTACTTCACGATTAGTAGCTAATATGTTTTAATTATTTAAGAATATTCCTATTTTTGCACGTGGAGAACAAACATCATTTGTCAGAGAAGATGGTCAAACCTTTTCAATTTTCAATCTCATAAATACATAGGATTGGATTTGATTATTAGGATAGCCGAATTTGAAATGCAATAAGAAATGTTACCATTTATAATATCTGATTTGTCAAATTTAATAATTTTCCTTTTCGGAGTTTCCTCATAATCTGCCATTGTGAAGGCAGGATTGGATTGCAATAACTCCATCCTATCTATCAATCACTGCTCCTTCAATTTCTTTCAACTTATACCATAAAAAAGACTGTGATAGAGAGAGCCACACTGAAGCACATCCTCTTCACAGCCATGGACATCATCACCTCTCTTCAAACTCTCCTCCCAAACACGTCCTTACCCATGTTGTTTCTCCTCTTCCTCCTATCCGTCGTCGTTTTGCTCAACAAATTCGCCACAAAAAGACACCCTCTCCCTCCCGGCCCGAAGGGATTACCCGTGATAGGCAGCATGGGCTTGATAAGCCAGTTGAACCACCGCGGCCTCGCGGCGCTATCAAAAATCTACGGCGGTTTATTCCACCTCAAAGTTGGAAAAGTTCACATGGTGGCGGTGTCGAAGGCGGAGACGGCCCGAGAAGTCCTCCAAGCCCAAGACAACGTGTTTTCAAACCGGCCCGCTTCCGTCGCTATAAGCTACTTAACCTACGATAGAGCTGACATGGCGTTTGCTCATTACGGGCCCTTTTGGCGCCAGATGAGAAAGATTTGTGTGACGAAGGTTTTCAGCCGAAAGCGGGCCGAATCATGGGCCTCAGTTCGTGAAGAAATCAATTCATTTATGAGGGATCTTGATTCTAGGGTTGGTTCATC
>AYJT01062142.1:0-10492 GCA_001278415.1 Ocimum tenuiflorum | reverse complement strand
AAATCATTTTATGCATTTCATACCAAGCTTGGGTTTTTAGTTCAGTCCATCAACACTATCCATTATCATGTGTGAACTAGGAAGTAGGCCTTTTTCCACAGCCACGGTGTCCATTCAATTTGGAAGGCACCAGCAGTGCACTAGTCTCGGCATTTTCTTTCTTCAAGACTCGATCGATAATATTAAACCATAACATCATTTGATACTGGGCTCTGACCATATTTGCCGGTTCAGATCTACAACCTCTCTAACCGCCATCCGATTAAAGGACATATAAGTAATACAAAATATTTTATTCTTGATAGTTCATTTTATTCGAACCATTTCATGATTTGATAAAGCAGTAAAACATTTCATTTTGGTTTTAGCATATAGGAAAGCCCCCCTCAATATTAGCAATAACTTTAGTCTTGCTGGCCTCGTCGACTGCTTGCCTCAGGATTATCGGACTCTCGATCACCTTCACAGATTAACACAAGTGAGGACACTTCTTGGCATATAATGATAAGTGATTTAAATATTTGAGAACATTAGCTTGCCTTAATAGGCTTATTTTATCGAGTTTTTTTTTTTAACAGTACGAGTTATATTCAAGGTTGAGATGGTTCGGTCAAATGTTTGACTCAACTCCAAAAATTGATACATGTTTTCTTTGATAGAAAACGGATCGTAATAATAAAAAAATCAAACTCAGGGATTAGGTGTAAAGAAACGTCATCAAACACTAATTCGTATCAATACCTCTATTGTTTAGCCAAACAACATGAGAAAAGGTTTGTAATCTACTGAGATATAAAATCATAGCAAGCAAGATGTGAATTCTAGGATCATGTTACAAACGCAAGTAAGATATTACAAATGAAAATCCATCACTGATAAACCTTTGAACGAATTGATTTGCAATGTTATCACACACAACCTTTTGAGCCACTATGAAATGTAGATTTTTGAAAATCCTTTTTCATCTTTTGAATGCAAGTAGTAACAAAAAACTCCCAAAATTTCAAACATTAAAGCCAATTAAATGTTTTGAACTAAATCTACTCTAATTAATTCTTGCGAAATTCAAGTCCATTAATTTCCCAAACTTTTGATTTAAAGAATATTAATTCAAAACTCATTGAAAACAAATTTAGATTGATTCAATGGAAGAAAAAACGAAAATCGAAAGAATCAAAGAATTATTGAAAATCGATTCATTCATTCATTCATTCAAATCATTGTTACGAACATAAATCCTAGATCCCACCGGTAAATTTAACTACTTATGAAAGCGAATAAATCGAAAGCATACAAGTATTAACTAAGGAAGTGGAATAAATGTACTTACACGAATGTAAACGAAAGCGATAAAATTCACCAATCGATTGTCACGATCCGTGAAGAGGAATATTTCTAGTCTAGAAAGCGATAAAAAGTATAATCTAAACTAAACTAAATGAAAGCTGTAAAAGGGAGAAAAGAACATCCAAAATCCACCAACAAAACCCCTATTTATAGGTTCGGGGTGAAACTAGATCAAATCCTCGCGACTTGGGCCGGAGGCCCAAGTATTTACTAAACCGTCGACCGACAATACTGAGTCGTGGATCAATGGCTTAGCTCGACGCCACTCAACCGGTGTGCGACACATTCCAATCGGTAACTCGAGAGTTTTTCTGAGCACTTGGCTCGACGACTCGGTCCCGTCAAGGGTCGACTCGGTCCGGCGACCCGAGAACTTCCAAAACAGCATTTGATCGACAACAAACACAACTGGCAATCACCAGTTTAGAACCGGTGATCCGAAACTCTTCCAAAACATCAACAATTCACCCAAAAACCTACAAAAACAAAGGAAAACAAAGACACAAAACAATGATAACCGGTTGAAAATGACACGAACAATGACTGAAACAACGATAAAACTCAATCAAAACACATGCAACAAGACCAATTATCACTCGGATCAAAGGTTTGACTGAATCCGGGTCAAAGGTTTGACTAAAGTTGGGTCAGAGGTTCGACTTAAGTCGGGTCAAAGGTTTTACTTAAGTCGAGGTCATGGACCTTCGGTTGTTCGTATTTTACAAGTAAGAATAGTTTTCAAAGCTCAATTCAGTTCACCTGGTGTCAGCATATGACTTCTTGCTATCTTGGGCCTTTTTTATACGAGCTCAGATTTTTCGGATCGTCTCGATCATGTCCGCGACGGCTTCTAGTCCAAGTACTCTTCTCTCGCCTACTTCATCCCAATATAAGGGAGATTTTTATTTCTTTCCATAAAGTGCTTCATACGGTGCCATCCCGATCATCGTCTGATAGCTATTATTGTTGGCAAACTCGACTAGTGGTAAAATTCTTTCCCAACTACCTCATTGGTCCAATATCACTGTCCTCAACATTTCTTCTAAGGTCTGGATGGTTCGTACTAAAATTTAGACACGTCCCCATTTCTCATGTAAACTTGTTCAAAATTTGGAAGTGAATTTCGCATCTCAATCGGACGTGATTGCCGCTGCAATTTCGACTATTTCTTGTACATATAACTCAGCTAGCTTGTTAGATCCATAAGTGATCTTGATCGGTACAAAATTGGTGCTCTTGGTCAGTCGGTCCACGATTACCCATATGGCGGCGTTTCCATGCTGCGATTTGGGTAGACTTGTCACAATATCCATAGCAATGTGCTCCCATTTTCATTCAGGGATCGTTAATGGCTGTAAGTTTCCATAGAGTCGTTGATGTAAGGCTTTCACTTGCTGACAGGCTAGGCATCGTTCCACGAATGATGCTACGTCTTTCTTCATTTCATCCCACCAAAAACTTTCATTTAAGTCTTTATAAATTTTGCTGCTACCAGGGTGAGCGGTTTAGGGTGTCTCGTGCGCTTCACTCATGATTTCAATCCTCAAGACTTCGTCATTGGGCACACAAATTCTTCCTTCATACAGTAGGGCATTATCTACTACTTCTCAGTACTTCTTTGCCTTGTTCATTCGGACCTTTGCTCTTAGGGCTTCCAACTCCTCGTCTTTTCTTTGTGCCTCGATTATACGTGTTCTCAAATCAGGAACCATTATGAGTACTGCCATCGTGTTTGTCACTGTGGTAGGTGGGGTTAGAACTTCTAGTTTCATCCTTTCAAACTCTCAGATTAGCTCTTCTTCACGAGGTAAGAGTGCGTACACTCTTGAATCAGCCTTTTGGCTCAAAGCATCTGCAACTGTATCCGCCTTGCCTGGATGATAATTGATGACGAGGTCATAATCCTTCACTAGCTCTAGCCATCTGCATTGCCTCATGTTCTGGTCATTTTGCTCAAAGAAGTACTTCGGACTTTTGTGATCCGTGAAGATTGAACAGCGTACTCCATACAGGTGATGCCTCCATATTTTCAAAGCATGCACTATTTCTTCTAGATCGAGATTCTGCGTAGGCGATCACTTTACCATTATGCATCAGCACACATCCTAATCCACTCTTTGATGCATCGGTGTAAACCTCATAATCTTCCTCGGCTTTTGGGACTGTTAGTATTGGAGCTGTTGTTAATCTTTTCTTTAAATCTTAGAAGCTCGCTTCACATTCTGCTGTCCATTCAAATTTTAATCCTTTATGCGAGAGTCGCGTCATAACTAGCCAAACTCAAGAAACTCTAAATTCCATTCGGTGTGGTAGGAGTCTTTCACCCACTCACAGCTTGTACCTTAGTCGGGTCGACCTTTATACCATCTTTTGAAACGATATGGCCTATGAACATTACTTCCCTTAACTAGAATTTGCATTTACTGAACTTAGCTTATAGCCTCTCGATCCTCAAGGTCTCAAGTACTATTCCAAGGTGCTCTTCATGCATTTGCTTTCCTTTCGGGTAGATAAGTATGTCGTAGATGAATACCATATGAATCTATCCAATTAAGGCTGAAACACTCGGTTCATAAGGTCCATGAAAACTGTTGGCACGTTCGTTAATCCAAATGGCATTACCACAAACTCATAATGACCATATCTGGTTCTGAAGGCGGTCTTGAGGATGTCTTTATTTCGGATCTTTCATAGGTGGTATCCTGATCACAGATCGATCTTTGAGAAAACACTTGCTCCTCTGAGCTGATCGAACAGGTCGTCAATCCTAGGCAAAGGATACTTATTCTTCAATGTGACCTTGTTCAATTCCCTATAGTCGATGCACATCCTTATGGATCCATTATTCTTCTTGACGAATAACACTGGTGCTCCCTACGGTGATACACTCGGCCGGATAAATCCCAGTTCTAGCAACTCTTGCAACTGTGCCTTCAACCCTTTCAGTTCTTTCGATGCCATTCTATACGGTGCTTTAGAAATTGGGGCTGCTCCAGGCTCTAAATCGATCGTGAACTCCAACTGACAATCTAGCTGCAATCCAGGTAACTCTTGCGGAAATACATCAGGAAATTCTTGAACAATCAGTACATCCTCTAGGCACTTCTCTTTTGCTCCGCCTCCATTGAGGTATACCAGGTAGGCTCGACTACCTTCTTTTCTGACCAACCTCTCGGCTTGTAGGGCTTATATGATGGGGATTTTTTCCTCTTTGGATTCCATAGAAGTCGGCGGCCTTTTTCCCTGGCCTCTAAAACAAGATTCTTCTCTCTCGACATTGGATCGTTGCATGGCTCTTGGACAACCAATCCATTCCAAATATAACATCTACGTCCCACATCCTTAGTACGTGTAATCTACCTAATAGAAATCTTAGGGAACTTAAGGCCGCTTCTAAGTTCAAACTCACACGCCTAGTTTCCATAACCTCTCCCGAAAGAGTGGCTACACTCATGTTCTGAGATGTTTTCTCGGGACATAAATTTAAGTTCTATAAGCATGCTTCAGATATAAAGAAATGCGATGCACCAGTATCGAATAAAACAATGACAGGCATACTCTTAATTTAATCCATACATGTCAAGTTTCCTTGCTTCCCTCCTTGGAGCCTTGGGTTATCTTCTCCCGCATTCTGGCGGATGACATAAGCCCTGCCCTTGTGATGCTGCTGGGGTTTCAGGTTTCGATTTTGCGGCGGCTTGTTCCTGGGCTGAGCCTGCATGGCTCTCAATGGCTGGCCTCGCCTTGGGGCCTCTGAACGCTTTCTTGTGTTCTGCTCCTGCATTGAGATGTAAAGTGTCCCCTTTTCCCACACTTGAAGCAGCTATTCCCAAGCACGGGGCACTATCCTCGGTGTTCTCTCCCACACCGGCTACAGTTCCCATTCTGCCCTAATGGCATAGTCCTCGTCACTTGATTACTTCCTTGTCTGCTTATATTTTGATTGATTCGAGTTGGCGGCGGCTAGTAGCACTGAGGTTGCCAGCTAAATTGCGGCCTCGTAATGCTCTCTTGGGTCCAACCAGACCCTTGGGAGTTGTCTTTCCACTTCTGCTTCTGCCCTTAGCTCTGTTGGCTAACATATGCAGCGGATCCTTGTTACTTTTGGGGGAGAGAAACTTCCACCTCCATCACCCTACTAAGCATTTCCTTATAGGTCAGCCTTCCTAGGTTGGCCAATGCAGTCTGAATCGTGGGCCTCAACCCATCTGTCAGCCTTTTTGGCTTCCTATCGTTAGCATCCACGTCGATTGTTGCATACCTTGCCAGCTCGCAAAAACGGCGGTCGTACTTTGCCACCGTCATCTTGCCCTACCTAAAATTGTGGAATTCGTTCTTCTTCTTCTTTCGATAGTTGAGGAAAAGGATGTACTTCTCATATTTAAACGATTAATACATCATATTTTAACGATTAATTAATTGGTAATAAGTCAGGACAGTTTGGACATTTGGAAGAGTAGTCACTGGAACAAATGTCACATGAAATTTCCATATATGAAATACTTAAAAAATGAAAAAGGTTGGCGATAATATATAATATGATAGTTGCAATAAAATAAATCCAAAAGGAACTCTACGAAATAAGTTTGTTATTTACATAATTGAAAACACTTGTGTTAATGTTGTGTTTTGATTTGAGATTAAGAAATTATCCAATCGATGAAAATGTCAGCAACGAATTTGAACTAAAAGTTGAGTAAATATAAATAAACAATTGATATATATTTAAAATTTCAATATAGTACATGTATAATAAATATTGCAAGTAGAAATTCAAGAGCATATTTTTCCTTTTTTATATTTTATTTTTTGAAAAAATTATAAGAATAAAAAGATTGGTATTCAAGAAGAGATACTATTGTTGATGAATGAAAAAATTATGTAAAAATACAAAATAAACTTTCAATTCAAACTCTTGTGCAGTTACACACATGTACATATAACTACATATACATTAATATGTCTATATGCTTATATAGTTGTATGGAGGAAAAATAATATATAAATGTTGCGTATTGCGCAGGTGACAAATTAGTTGATTAGAATAGCAATATATATTAAATAATATATACACATATGTGTGTCCAAATAAAAGATTTAATCAAAATTAAATTCAACAATCTCCCACTTCCACAGTATATATTTTATAATAAATGCATAACTTGATGAGCTCAGAATTTGCTAATATATTGTATATCTGTATATATTTTGTAACAATTTCATTCATTAATCATATCTATATAGGATCAAAAAAGCTTTCATCAAACCAATTATGTCTAAACTCATTAGTGATCACAAATACAAACATAATCAAAAGACACAAAGCAACTGTAGTAGGGTAATTATATGCAACATCAAATCAAAAGCAGAGTAGTGAACTGAGTAGTTTATTTCTGATCAGAGAAATAACAAATGTATTTAAGTGTCTGAAAATAGACATAGAGCATTTCAATAATTTACAAACTCCCATTATAACATGATATCATTTAACATAATAAAACCCATACGAGCAACATGCTCATGAAAGAGCTTGCGTGGCAAAGCTTTAGTAAACGAATTTACTATCATTGAGTTCGTCAGAATGTTTTCTACGAATATTTGTCCACTCTAATTTTTTCTTTACGACAATAAAATTTATGTCAATATACTTTGATTTAGACGAACTCTTGATATTATTAGATTATAAAACTGTTGATTTATTACCACAACAACTCGAGTGGTCTTTCAATATTTTCCTAAATGCACAGCCCAGTAACAAAATTTTGCAATCATATTCCCATGCAGTTCAAATGCCTCATAACACGCTATAAATTACGGGTTGTTTGTAGAATAGAAGTGAGCAAGAGAATCATTTTCCACGAGGATCAAATGTTAGAACTACAAGCAAGTACTAGCTCCATTTTTACAGTATTATTTAGGAAATTCATCAATTGAAGTTGATTTTTGAATTAAAAGAAAAGATTGAAATGTGAGGAAATATGAAGAAGCAAGTAAGACGATATAAACTCAGTGCGAAAATAATAGGATTTAGGATTCTTAAGTTGCCATTGGAATATAATTGTTCAATTTAATTTCAATAAACCACTTTAATCTTCCTTAAAATGAATAATCACAAACTAAACATAATAACTTGATCGAGTTTATTATGCACACAAACACTTAAGTCCGTATTGGATTGGAATTTGAATAAAAAGCGAATATTACTAAGCGATTAGATCATCAACTATATAAATCATGCATTTTATCAAATAGCATAACTAACATAACATCTACTCATAAAATAAATCATAATCAACTACTTCTGTCACAGAGATGTTAATTATGATCACCAAACCAACAAAATGATATAGATGAATTTTAAGGAACAAGGCACTATAAAACATAAAGTAAACAATTGATTTCAAGCAATTATTTACAAATTCTAAATTCTAGAAGAAATTTACACAAGCATAATGAAATACATATTTCAAACCATTTGAATTTATATGAAACACAAGTAAATAAAGTCAAGAAAGTGAGCCCATTGAAAATCTACGATTGGATTGCTTAAAAAGTGTTTATACGATGTTTCCTTTATCACAATTCTCCCTTCCAAGGTGTTCTTCTCCGATACTCAAGAAAACTCCTACGAAACCTGATTGTAACTTCTAAAATTCAAACCTAAGTGTTTAAATAAAAAGGAATTCGGAAATTGCACTTTGGTCCAATACTACGCCGAGCTGCGGGCAAAATAGCAAATCACGGCTCGCGCCCGCAGCAAAACCACATGAAGCTGATATTGAGCCGTGGTTCGGCTAGACCCATGGGGTTGCCGCGGCATTTTGCCTTTTCCGCAGCTCTATGTTGCTCCTCACGCACGACCGTGGCTTGGGCTCCTTTTTTGCTTCTTTTTTCGAAGTTTTTCATTTTGCTCCAATTCTCAACCACTCGACTTGATCAGTTCATGTTTTAGACTCATTTTCCACCCATCTCTATTGCATCATACTCCGTTTACCTAGCAAACACGAATTACATCCAAAACATTAATAAAAAACTTTCAATTATAACAACAATCATGTTTTAAACACATTTAAGCACAACTAACAATATATGATACAAATCTATACAAAACTAACCTAGAAATGACCCAAAATATTTTTAATATACATGAAAAACGAGTGGTTATCAGTCAAATGTTTGCCTAACATCCCAACAATGTATGAAATATTGGGAGGCGTACATTACAGTCCCAACAGTAGAAGCATGGGGAATCTTTTGCATTTCCTGAATTTCAAGGCCAATTTTCAGGCATTGCTTAAGACTAGTTTGCAAATCATCTATTTTTGGTCTCCTATTTCAATCTATACTAGTTGCACCATATAAATTGTTTCTTCAATGTCTCCTTGTGAAACGAAGTTTACCATCCATCTAATATAACTCAAGATCAAAATGAACAACAAAAGCCATACTGAGGGGTGAGCAAAACCAAAGCGTGACCCGCAAACTGAATCGAACCGAAGGTTTTTGGGCGGTTTCGGTTCAGTCAAAATTTTTTTAACCAAATTAGATTTCGGTTCGATTTGGGTTGAGGGATTTTGGATTCGGTTTTACTCGAACCGCCCAAAACCTCCAAAATTGTATTTTAATTTTATTTTTTATATTATTACTAATATATACAAATCTAATATTTTATTTATATTATTATTTATATCTAATCCTAATATTGAATTGAAATTATAAATTTGGAAATGTGATTAGAGATTATGTTTACCATGTTTTGATACACTAAAAATAATTTTTAAAATTATAAAGTATATATAAAAAATAAGTTTGGTCAAAACCGAAACCGAAGGTTTGGTTCGGTTTGGTTTGAATTGTTTCGAGTGGTCGGTTCGGGTTGGCGGTTTGAGCGGTTCGGTTCGATTTTTAACCGAATCGATCATATGCTCACCCCTAGCCATACTTGTCCTAAAAGAGTCTTTCAATGAAACTAGAGAGACAGTCTCCGTAAAATCAATGTCTTCCTTTTCAGTATAGTATTAAGCCACAAAACGCGCCTTATACCTCTCCACATTACCATTTGCATCCCTCTTGGTCTTAAATATCTTTTTACATTCAGTGTTAAACCATTTGGTAATCGACAATTTCGCAGGCTTCATTGTATTGTATTGACTTATACTCATCCACCATTGCATTAGTCCATTTTTGAGAGTTATAACTTTTCATGGTCTAATAAGAGTTGATTGGATCATCTTTCATCATTCCATTATCATCTTCGTGCAGAAATACAACATAATCATTTGAAATAGCATTTCTTCTTTCTCTTGTGCACCTCCTTAGTGGCACGAAAAAATATATGCATATATATAAAAGAATAGAGTTCGGCCGAAGCCTAACAGCCATCTCAGGAGCATACCCCCGAAAAACAACGCATAACACTACAACAAAACAAGGTTCGAACCCAAAATGAGCGCAGCACTCAGTCCGGAGCGAACCATCATCCCAACAAGGTTGGCACCACGGTTCGACCCATCATACCTAGCGCTACAACGAGGTGAGCTTCCCAACTAGGTTGGTCCTCCCACCTCGAACAAAAAGCATGGGTTACAAACATGAAGGATCAATCACAAGTGTTAAGACTCATGTGCGAAGCTACATCATCGACTGGGAAAATAGAATACAAAATTCTAAAAACATCCTCCTTGATGGTTCTAACCACGCTGTCGACAGTAAAGGCCACATCCTCAAAAATCTTCTTGTTTCTTGTGTACCAAATGTGATTGGCCGTCGCGGCCACAGCAGCGAGACGAGCTTTATTCACCACCTTCGATTTAACTTTCTCACAAAGACACCATTTAATCGCACTCTCCACCGTAAATTGACGCCTACACATCCTAAGCCAATCTTGAATTTTCTGCCACACCGAACCAGAGACCGTGCACTCAAAGAAGAGGTGCTTAATAGATTCATCCACATCACCACAAAGACTACAAGTACGAGGGACGTCTTCCCCTAAGAAGAGAAAACGGTCCCTTGTCTTGAGCCTTTTATGCAAAATGAGCCAAAAGGAGATAGAGAATCTAGGCGGTATGAAAGATTTCCAAATATGTTTATGCTAAAACCGTCTTTCTCCCTTTGTCCTAAGGTGCTCATAAACTACGGCCAC
>AYJT01062100.1:0-15924 GCA_001278415.1 Ocimum tenuiflorum | reverse complement strand
TGCTAATAAGAAAACCACAAACTGCATAACAAGATCACAACGAATTGCCTAAAAAACTAATGCATAATATATAATCTTGATCTGCATGTCAGTAATGTAATTTAACTGTATAACAACTAATATATAATATATCTAATTCAACTGACATAATTCACGAAATCTTACAAGTAGTACGTCGAATGACGTAATTTTGCATAACACATAACTCACAAGCTGCATAATATATAATATATATACTGCATAACAATGAAAAAACCAATAATTTAATTCCCAAATGCATAACACAGAACTCACAAACTGCATAATAAATAATTTCTACACTGCATAACAATGAAATAACCCATAATCCAATTCCAACAATACTCGATTGAACAAATTGCCCAAACATGTTTTGAACAAATTTTTAGTTTTTTTTCAAAAAGCACTCGTTTTTTAAAATCTGATAAACTAAAATCCTAGTCGGTTAACGTTCTCACCGGATCTTGTAGGTTTTGCAGCCGAAGAACCCTTCCTCGCCAATAGGAAGACAACAGAGACGACAGATTTTTCTTACAAGAAGACGACGGAGACTGTGGGTTCCTCACAAACCCTTCATCGGATTAATCACCGTGTTCCCAAACACTCCCCGTACAATGATAGTCAGAGATGTTGCAGCGTCGACGACGAAGACGGTGGATTTCACCCACAAGCAGCGGCATCGGAATATTTGGAGATTGAAGATGGAGGCGAATCAGATGTTTGAGGGATTTGATTTTTCTAAGACGGTGAAAGAGAATGACGTTTGAGGATGAATAAAGTGAAACATATCGTCACATTCCTATTATTACGAAAATACCATATCAGATCATGGATACGTGCATTAATTTGTGACTTTTTCGCCCCTCGCTGCATAACATTATATTAATTTACGGCATAACAGATATTAAAAGCGCAGCTTCTTCTCTAGCCATAGATTAAATTAGATTTATGGTCAATATTATTTAGTATTTATCACATGTAAGACTCTGTATCCTTGAATGCGATCCTATATATATATATATATATATATATTGTCATGTAGTCGTAAATCTTATTTAGTGCAATTAAATTATTTAGAATTTTTTTAACTAAATCCAATACTCTTATTAATATTTTAACACATGTTAATTCAATTTCATTTTTTAAAGTGAAAAATAAATTAGAAAGAAGATTGATAGATATACTCTTTGGTAAAAAAGTGGCACAATTTGAATAAGGGACGAAAAGATAATTTTAGCAAAAAAGTAGCGCATATTATATATATTATATATATCAAAATGATGTTATTTAATACAAATGTTGGAAAATGAATTTCAAAATTTAATAGTTGATTAATTTAATTTTTTTAAATTTGACTGATCTATTAAATTATTGATCTTAAACAAAATTAAGTAATTTTATAAAATAAAAAATTGTTAGAATTGAACCTAACAATTAAAGTATGCCACACTAATGAAAATGAGAATTTTTAGTTGCGGTGGAATAGAATTGCACCATAGAATTTTTTTTTTCAAAAATCAACACCCAGTTGTCCAATACGATAACTCATTAAAATATATAATAAATAAAATTATATAAATTTATTTAAAATTTTAAATTATCGTAAAAAGTATATTGATTTCTTTCACCTCAAGATTATTGGTGTAACAATATATTATAAATTCTCAACAATATAAATGAATTTTATATTAATATATATATATATATATATGTATATGCATCCATTAATTTTTCTTTGTAGATTTAAAAATAAATTCAAAAATTTTATTCTAAAATCTTTGAAAGGTATACAAATATGTAATTGATGATATATATTATAAATAAGATAAATATATAAAAAAAAATATTAGTTATGCAGTATTTTTGGTTAATTTATGATTGGATGAATTTGGTCCTATGATTTAAACACATATTTATAATTTGGATTCCCTATTTACATAATGATGTTATATATTATGTTACATTTTTTCGATCATTGGCATATATACAAATCAATGACGTTCATAATAAGGAAAGATTTTACCATAATCGATTACTCTTAATTAATACTTGTCAAGAATTCGTATAGTGTGATACAACGTGTAACACAATTGTGTAACAAATGATCAACATTGATTTATGTAATGTTTAATAAAATTATACTATCAGTTATTAACGACACATCATGTTATATGTATAAGTGAATTTAACAAAGTAGAAAAATAAAGTAAACATAAAACATAAAAAATAAGAATTTGGTGCAAAATTATTTGAACTTTAATGATATAATTAATAGAAAACTATGTATTTGTTTCAAAAAAAAATAGTAAATAAAATAAATTTAAAACAAAACAAAATATAAATTAGTGAAAATGAAATGTTTTTATGTGATAAAGACCAACAATTATTTCTCATTTTATATTCTTAAATGTTATTAAAAAAAGAGACCTTGGCCGGGAACAGTATTATCTTCATTTTAGTTATATATATATATATTTCTAAGATAAATAGAATTATTGTTGGTCCCAAATTAAAGTAATAAAATTAGTTACGGAAGCGTTAGATAAAATATGCAAGTATAAGCATAAACGTAGGCTGGATTTTATCTCAGCTGACTTGCTCACAAGTCAGTTGGGTTTCTTAAAGTTGTGTTATCGAGTAGGGTCAATTAAAGTTTCTTCAGTTATACTCCAACTACTGTTGGTAACTGGGTTTCAAATCAACACTGCGTGAAATAAGTGACTGAAAGCTATAAATGAAACAGGATATTATAGAAGTTCGGATCTAATATTCCTACATCCTCTCTTCCTTCTCCAAGAAGGAAATCCACCAATTTGTCTTGTACATGGTGTTTACACACGGTTTACAATTAAAATTCTTCTCTAATGGGAAGCTACTACTACTTCTGGTCGCAGACACTGCAGTCCTCTGAAGCTTTATCGGATTCACTCATAGGCTTCTTAGGTCTTCGGGATGAAGGTTTTTGTTCTCTTTAGGAACTTGGAATGGTATTGTTGATATCCTATCTTAGACAGAAGTCTGAAGAAGGGTACTCAGAAACCTTTAGCTAATGACAGTTTCAGGTTCTCTGGTGTCTCGAGTCTATAATTCGGAAAGCTTTAGGTGCTTTGAAGAGAGAGTGAGCAGATAGATGTTAGATGATTTAGAGCAGATGAAGATTCAATAGTCTTTTATCTTCTTTTGACTCCACTATTTATACTTGTCGGATTTGAATAATAGCTGTTGAGAGGCAGTTGGAAAGCTTGGGTTGAATAATTAAATCCATCGTCAGAGGAATAGAGTCATTATTGTACTTGCAACAGGCTTTTTCAGAACTTTATCCACCGGTTCGTCAGCTTTCGGCTTGGACTGCTGGATAATATCTACTGTCAGAATTTCTTTTCAGGAAACATTCCGAAAGTCAGCTCTGAATATTCCTCTTTCCGAAAGTCAGCTCTAAATATTTCTCTTTTATCTCAGTTGTCTAAAAGACAACTGGGCTGATCTTCTGACTTGATAGAGAAAGATTCCTTGGATGTAAGCTCTTTTTATGGAAGTCAGCTCTGGAGTCAATCTTACCTTTAAACTCAGCTATTAGTACAGAGCGAACTGCAGCTGGATTCTTTTAATAGCTGAGGAGTTTCAGCTGGTAAGCTCAGTGGTCCAATTACCGCAGTAGAACATGATCTTCTGAAATTCTTTAAGTCTTGAACCTTTTAGCTTCAACTCTTTGCAAACCTATGCTATTACATTCAGACCTATACAACATTACATTCTAAGATCAGTTCTATATTACTGACATGGTTTCTGATTTCATCAAAATATTCTAATACCTAACATTTATATTTTCAAGTTATTATAAAAAAAATATTTATTTTTTGTCTGTCAATTTTATCTACATAATTATACATAAATATAATAAATAAAGTATTATAAATAGAATTTGAGTATAAACTAGTACAACTTAAATATTAAAAGAGATATATATTTTTATATTTATTTCAAACAAATTAATATAAAATAAATTTTAAAAATTGATGAAAATGTAATGCTTATTGGAAAAAAAATGACACAAAATATATTTAATTGAACTATTTTTTTCTCAGGGTGATCGTAATAATAAACAAAAAAAAAAAATAATTTGAATCTTGCCACGTTGGTCTTACCTCACAAATTTAAAGTCATTAACTGTTCTAAACCTATTGTTATAACAATAAACTTATGACATCAACTTTAATATGGTCCCACCGTATCCATCGACATATATATAATATTATTTGACATAATTTTTTAAAATTTGTAATTTAAAAACTATATTTATTTATAATATTAAATTTTTATTTAAAATAATTTCTTAAAATTTGAAATTTTAAAAAAATGAAATATCATTTAACAACATTTGAGGTGCCGACAATCATTTGGAAAAAAAAAAATTCCAAATTCTTCTAATCACAACTTAAAAAAATACATGGACAATATTTATTTTAAAAAAGAATAATAAAAAAGCGAAGAGGGGTAAATAACAGTGGGGTGCATTTAATGTTATGGCCGCTAGGAGTGTTCGTTGGTCGGTTTAGCTGATTTGATAGGTAAAATATTAATAAAATTAATAAATACGGTTTCAAATTTCTTGAAATCAAATCGACCAAATTACTCTTCCAAACCAAATCGGCCAAACCATATTAAAACAGTTTCGTTCGACAGATTTTAACGGTTTGAAACCTTATTTTATAGACGCAAAGTATATTTATTATTAAACTTGGTTATTAGGCTCCATTCACCCCTACAAAACCGGCTTATAAGGGTGGGATACCCTCACTTTTATAAACTAACCCAGGCCTTGATCTCCAGTCGATGTAGGACAATTTTAACACGCCCCCTCACGCGCAGCGTGGAACTATATCTCAAACCACTGCTTACAACCAGTGACTTTGGGCGGCACCCATCATCGTACTGGGTCGGTTCTGATACCATATTAAACTTGGTTATTGGGCTCCATTCACCCCTACAAAACCGGCTTATAAGGGTGGGATACCCTCACTTTTATAAACTAACCCAGGCCTCGATCTTCAGTCGATGTGGGACAATTTTTAACATTTATCTATATAAATATTAACACAAACATCACCGACATTATCAACAAAAGAAATAAGTATACTAAATACAAAGCACCAACTAAAGACCACACTAATCAATTAAAGTTCAATATAAGATATAGTGCTTATACTATGATCATTATTATTATTTTCAGTTAATAGTATACACATTATTGAAATAATATAAGGTAGTAGTTTTAATAATTTTGTTCAATATGGTTGATACGGCTGAAATGGTCGGTTTCATGTTCCAAACCGTCGATCAAACCAATTTATCCGATTTGTGATTTTTCAAACCGGTCAGTCATAGTCTTTTCCTTCAACCTGGTCAAACTAGCCAAATTAATTTAGTTTGGGTGGTTTCGGCCAAATCATGAAAACCCCCAATGACCGCCACTAGCAACTCAAAGCCAACCCTTCCATCCCCAAGCCAACTTTAATTTTTTCAACCTAGTAATGAAATAAATTTGGTACATTGGGTTTAAAGTTGTGTAAAAATCCCCCGTTACTAGTATCCTTACTTATTGTAAAATAACTATAATATAACTAATAGTAAATAAAAGAAAAGAAAGAGGAAATAATATTGATGATGTGATTTTTTTAAAAGGAAAGTGATGGTGGTGTGACAATTTTTAAGAGGAAAAGTGATAAAAATTTAAATTTTAATAACCGTTCTACTTTAATATAGGAGAATTATTGATTCAAGATCCGAAAAATGATTAATCTGTTGATCAAGGACTTGAAAGATTGTAAGATTTTTAATTCGATACCCAAAAGATCGCAAGATTATCGATTTAGGACCTCCATACTTAACGGTGTTAGTAAGTCATCCAACACAAGATGATGTGGTCGTTATGTATCATGAAGAAACGACTGCAATTGAATTGAAGAGACAAAAAAGTAAAAAACTTGTGAAAGAAACTATATACCTTAAAGAAGAAGAAGAAGAAGAGGTGAATTTGTGAGAAAATTATGATTTTAATTTTACAAATTTTGATGTTGATTTTTTAATTTAAATTAATTGTGGGAGTGAGGTGGATACATAACGGTCATATCATCTTTCATTGAATGGCTTACAAACACCGATAAGTATGAAGGTCTTGAATTGAAAACTTGCAATATTTTGGATCCTGAATCGAAAATCTTGCGATCTTTCGGATCCTGAATCGATAATTAATCTTTCGGAGCTAAGATCGATAGATAAATTATCTTTCGAGTCCTAAATTGATCGACAAAGATGAACAAATGAATATGGGAGATATTTTAGCCGTGGACAAAGCCTCGCGGTTGGCGTTGACTGTGGAGATTGACTGTAATCGGTGAGGGAGAGTCAGTGATTTTATCAACTGAAAATTAGAGGCCTTTGAATTTTACTATAAAATTAGAATTGATAATAATGTGGTAGCAATTAGCATAATCATTTCATGTCTAAAACTTACAGTGTCCCTTAAAAAAGCTTACCATATAAACAATGAATTTTATTTTGTTTTGAAATGTTAATTGAAAATGCTTGCAATAGTATATTTTGGTGCGATCTCAATTTCCGTTATGTAATGGTATTACATATTGTGTTAGATTGTTTGAATTATTGACACATGTATTAGTCAATAGAGATAAATCAATACATAAAAAAGAAAAATTCTATCAAAATTAATTTCAATTGATATACATATCGCAAATTCAAACAATATAATATTTGTGTTTAAGAAAGGACGAAGGACATAGTAATTTTTGTGGGTCTAAACTACCGATGAGGGCACTTTTTTACCCGTGTAGCATAAATTTCGTGTATATTTTAAAGTTGAAGTTGGTGGGAATAAGATCTCCCAAAAGTGGACTCACAGGCAAATAAAAATAAAATTTTTTATAGTATGTATAGGCAGCACCTGCGACGGCGAGAAGAAAAATGGGGCTGACCGCTGGGTAAAATAAGATTTGCTTCAAAAAAGTTGATTTGTATTTAATAAATGAAAAGAAACGTATCCTCACTCTCTCGTCCCTCCTTCTCCACACCTCTTCCGATCGTTTATTTTTCATTTATATTGAATGAATTTATATCGTTTGTTTATTAATTCTTTTGAGTTAATATGTTATTGAATATTACTTTTCTTTATCATTTTGCCACTCTATAATTTCGTAAGAATTAGGGGACAAGAACTAAAGTTTCAATATATGAGCTTTTCGTTTTATTTGTATTGATTAAGATTTTATTAAATATATATATCAAATGAGAACTATTTCCTGTGTGAGAATGTGAAAACTCCGTCACTATGTTTTGTATAACACATTGTCATGAATTAAATTGATCATTATTTTGCCTTTCAAATAAGGATTAATTTATTATATAATAATGTATTATACTAATAATGATTAATGTATTACATAACAATGTTAAATATACAACACAATAATAATTAGTTTTAATTCTTAAAAATTAAATAGTTCTCGTCAGAATGCATCCCTTTATTAATAGATTATAAAGTAATTTGAACAATTTATTTGATTGTTCAAGTTCAATTACATATTTTGTTGATTTGAGTTCAAAAAAAGGCTGACTTAAAAGTTTGAATGTGAATTAGTTTGAGGATCACAAAAATTGATAGAAGAGTTTGATTTTGGGATTCGTACTAAGGTGCACTTGACTCATGAACTTTGTTGAATTTTTTCATTATTTATCACTTTGTTGCCAATTTTGTTTATACAGAACTAGTTCTCTAAAAAAAAAATGCTATACAAACCTAGAACACAATAATTTGGAAGTTTCAATATTTTAACTTTTTCTTTTTAAGTGGGTTAGGACTTAAATGTTTAGATTTCACTAAATATATATTATTATATTAATATATGATTGTTTTCATTTAAGCAAATTATTGTCTTTTTAGTTTCCTAATAATATTTAAATTTGTACTCAAAAAAGGGTTGAGTGAAAATTTGAATCATGAATATTCTTATGAATATGAATCGATAGTTTGCTGGGGTTCGAATTTGATCGGAGTTGATTTAGAGCTCTAGGTTTGATTGTAATTGGACACAATGACTTCCAGAAATGTTTATAGTACTCTGGAAGGATTGACTGGTATTTTATATATAGAAAAGGTGAATTACAGAGGTTTCCCGACGTTCAGTGTCGAAAAGATTACAGAAAACGAGCTATTTGCTACAGAATGCAAACAAGCTACAGGACGAAAGTAAATGTGATGTATGTGTGTAATGTGTGACTGTAGCTGACTCATCAACTATTTATACAACAAGTATAAGACGAATTTAAATAATCCCCAAGCTAAGGACTAGATCAAAAATAACCGGGGGGTAATCTGCAAAGCGCGTGGAATTTGATAAAGTCACGCTTTGGGAGCTATGTTGACTCAACAGAGGAATCATTCTGGATCCTTCCTATACGTGTGCAAGCGTGTGATCAGCATTGTGCAGATTTTGTGAGGGAGCTAGAGAGTTCAGAGCCGACGAGCATCGAAGGTATAGGCTGCTCGAGGGTCTTCATCCTTGCCATGATCGTGGGTCTCGAACACCTCCCAGAGTCGATAGCCACTGCTCGAGGCTTTTTCTGCTTTGGTCTGATTTTGGCTAGTGGTCTCAAGCGCTTTGAGCGGTTGAGGTCCCGCTTCAAGGGTCCTGAGATTTTGAACCCTCAACAACAACCCCCTTGTCTTCGCGGATCAAGACGATCGATTCGTAGAGGCAAGTAGATGGAAGAGTACCATTAGTCAAAATCTAAAGGAAATTTAATACCTGTTTCACGTTGTACGACGATATTCGTGCCTGTCGTTCTGATGAGTTTTCTGTCTAAGACCCAACAGGGTGAGATGTAAATTTATTCGACGAGTTAGACAATTGTACCTCACTCGGTTAGTCGTAAAGCGTTCGAGGTTTATGTTTCATGTCGTTAACCTGAAACAAAGGCAAGACGATAGGATATTGATCCGTTAAGCCTTTAGTTTATCCTCCGAAGTCAGAGAGGCCATAGGACTGTTGGAAAGTTTAAATTCCAAGGGGATCCATTCCCGTCTCAGAGAAGTTTATCCTTCGGACGTATCCGTACCCACCCAGAGAGGCCGCTGAGGGCTGTCGGAAATTTATACTCGTTGGGCATTCGAAATCCCGCGCTCCCTCAAAGTTCTTCGAAGGATTTTTATCCGTCGCCCCATGATTAGGTGGCTAAGGATCTTTCGGCGTCCTGCGCATTGCGGAACGAAGTCCATTTGCGACATCGCTCAAGTTTTCGAACCAAAAGCGGTAATTCATCGCGAAAAAGGGGTTTTAAGAATCTACTCCGTTCTTTGACTCAAAAAGTTTGTTCAGTAGTTGTGCAAATCAAATCATTCTTGACTTCTTTGGTGATTGAATCCTTTTCGTTAGTCCATGATTTGCATTTATAGCATGATCCTAGAACGTTCCTTTAGTTATAATTGCTTAATTCGCGATGATTGTTGCATTCTTGTTATTAAATTTCTTTTCTAAATTAATGTAAAAATCCAAAAACAAACCCACTCCCTTTGTATGCGACTAGACAATAGGACTACTGATACTAATTAGTGTTTGATGACATATCTTGCATCGAGTCCCGAGGATCAATATTTTATTATGCGACCCGTATTCCTGTTAGGTAGTATGCATATTAGAGAGCGGCTCTTACTTCTAAGAAACTGGAGAGCATCCTGAGCCAACAGAATATTATCCGTAACTTCACGGCCAGATAAAAAAGTTGATTGCTCTGGGGAAATAAGGCGACGAAGGATAGGCTTCAAACGATCAACAATTATCAGAGTAAATATTTTATTTATGAAGTTACATAAACTTATCGGTCGGAAATCCGCAAATGTTGAGACTGTGATACTCTTGGCATTGAGAGTAATGAACGTGCTAGATATGGCTGGTGGAATCGGAGAGCCCGAAAAAAATTGTAGGTTGATTGTGTTCCAGCAATGCACATAAAAAGATCCCAGAAAACCATCCGTACCCGGGGCCGAGTCTGAGCCAAGACTTTTAACAGTGGAGAAAATCTCTAACTCTGAAGGCAGACGAATAAGGGAGGCATTGTCATCCAAAGTAACAGATGTTGGAATGTGCTGTAAAAGAGTTTTGATGTCCTCTGTCGGATCGTCTACAAGGTCGTTCCAAAGGAGAGAACTAAGGAATTCCACTGCATGCTTCTCAATTTCCGAAATATCAGTAAAAGCCAATTGCCTTCGGTGGATTGATAGAACGCCTGGCAACACATTCTTTGTTGGTGTTATGGAAAAATTTTGCATATGCATCACCTTCCTTGAGTCATTTTACACCCGACTTTTGTTTCCAGAAATCCTCCTCTTCAGCGAGGGAACGAAGGAGAATCGCACGTGCATGATTGAGCTCAGTGAGACGGTCATCAGATGGGAACTGGTCAAAAAGATCCCCTTTTAATTTACTGAAGCTTCGGCCATGTTGACATTATCAAACACATTCTCAAACGGGATAGAATTCCAAGATCGAAGTGCAGCTTTAAGACGGCGTAAAGGAGAAGAGCTTCATACCAGTAAAAGGAGCAGGAGCCTCCCACGAGTTCTTTACAATATTAGAAAACTCAAGCCTTTGAAACCGAAAAGGTCTCGGTTTGGAGTTAATCTTTGGCAGCTGGTACAGCAGCGGATTGTGGTCAAGAGCCCGTTCTATTTAATATGAGAACAACAGCTGTAGGGCAGTCATGAAACCAAGTCGCATTACATAAGAATCGGTCCAACCTTTTCCAAATGCGACCAAGAGGGCGTACACCGGTCCAGGTGAAAGGCGAGCCCATATTAGGAATGTGGCTCAAACCAGCGGTCGATATAAAGCTAGTGAAGTCAGAAATGGAGGCTCGGTTCGGCACACTATTACCTTTATATTCTTCCATGGAAGCGATGAAGTTAAAATCACCACAGAGAAGCCAGGGGCTCAAACTAGGTAAAGAGTTGAAAAAATTAAGGAGCTCGGACCAAAGAGAAGCCCGATCCGACCTAACGCACTTACATAAAGAGCTGTGAAGGAAAAGGCCTAACAGCATTGATCCCAAGTGAAGTTTGGAGAAAAAGAAAGACCATGTCTCCAGAAAATCCAAATTTTTGAGTTAGGAGCTGAACAATCATTAAACCCAAGCGTACGAGAGATAGCAGAGATGAGAGAATCACTAACCATCGGTTCAAACCAGCATGTTTGGGGAGACCTCGGGCACTGCGACCTTGTGATTTATCGGCGTGGCATATTGAAGTAGCAAGTTGAGAATCAGAACTATCTTCGTGGATATTATTGGAATCTTCAAACGTAAGGATGGCTTTATCAAGAGATAACTTAGACTGCTTTAAGGACGCTAACTGCTGTGAATTATGATTTATCCATGTGTTCTGGTCATGCCTGACTTTCTTAAGCATAGACTTGGAAGCATCGACTTGTATAGAGACCCCCTCAGTAGGTTTTGACGCCAGCATGGGGTCTGTATCATGTTAAGGTCTAGTGTTCGGTGCTGGAGGAATAGTCGTATGCACAGGTGCTTGCTTGATTGTGGAGGGGTTTTGCATGGCCTCAAGAGAATCTCGTACTGTTTTTTCCCCTTAAAATCTGAGTGAGGGGTTGAAGAACGACATGTGAACGATGAATGGCCTAGTTTCCAACACTTTTTACAATATGATGGGAGGTAATCGATTGGAAAAGAAAATTATCCCTTGTTCCGAGGCAGATGCGAGCAACAGAGGGTCAGGAGAAGTTAAAAGTCGGGAAGTCGACTTTCGGGGTTTTTCCAACTGCGTTTCCTATAGCCAATAGTTGAACATATGAACGGGCAGCCCATATAACGAGATCCAGACGGGAGCAATTGGCGATTCTTTTTGGGAAGAGAAAGCAAGCGTTAGAGTTTAGGTTTAATTAAGTTCGACGAGAATAATAATCTACGACTAGCAATTCATTTATTTTCAAACTGACCCATTTACTATCTATTATTTGATCCGCGGTTCCTAACGGAATAGGTAACAAAGCCATGCTGCCCACTGCTACATCTCCCGTTGTTCCTCAGTGGTAGAGCGGTCCATAGAATTAAAAGGATATTAGATTCCATATTCCCTTAATCCAGCATCTAGAGATAACCGTAGAAGAATATGCCGTGAGTTGATAGCGCCAACTGAATATTCACCTTTGAATCCTACAGAGCGAAGGAGATCCTTGATGGTGTCCATCTTAGGACGGCCTTTTGAAAATTTTCCCACTAGAGCAAGGCGGAGAGGTTCCGACATGATAGAGACTTCCTCATTGAAAAGACAATAGTGGGTTCACCTCGGGATTATTCGGAGAGAGGAGAGATGGCGGTTTGGATTTGAGGAGATCGGTGAAGGAGCGAGGGGGGAGGATGGTCGCCAGACGGGGTCTCGGGTTATCGTCTGCCATGACCACAGGGGCGGTAGGCAAGGAGCGGTCAGAGCTTAGAGTTCACTCTTTGGTCTCGTTATATCTTGCACAACTTGTTATCATATCACAAAAGATAATATAATATGTAAAATATTATTTAAAAGAACTTCTAATATTTTTAGAAGGAAATTTTCTAATAAGTTTTTTAAAATTAATGTTTTGTAGGGAATCCCATTCAATGGATATTAAAGTTAGCCTTTTCAATATTTTTTGTGAGATAGTTGATTACTGATAGTAAGCAAGATTTTAATAATTTAATTTTTAATTTTTTTTTCTTTTTATAAATACAATTGTAACAGGGATAGTTAATAAAATTTTATCTTACGGTATAAGCATTTAGACAACTATTCATCCTCCTCCTGTAAGTCAAAATATCTAAAACTGTATTTAGTCTGTTAATAAAAAAAAGTGTATTATAATTACCTCTTGTTTTTTTTCTTTTTTTTGAGTAATACTAGGTGTTAATGTTACAAGCCAATATAAAATTTTTTTCCTTTGTATTTAAATGGCTATATATATATATATATATGTATTAAATTTATTTGGAAAAAATGGTGCTCTAAAATTTTGGGCCCCGATGCGTCGGATCTCTCGTGCAGCCTTAGGGCCCCCTTTGTGTGCAGTTAGGGATGTAAATAAGCTGAGCTACTCGTGAGCTACTTGGATCTCGACTCGATAAAAGGTCATTCGAGCTCGTGTAATAAAGCTCATTAACTAAATGAGTCAAACTCGAGCTTTATAGTATCCGACTCGTAAGCTCGTTAACAAAAAATCATAGGAAATATAAAATTATTAATTTTGTAAAACTTATATTTTAATTCTTTAAATAGTGATAAGTATAATAAGTTTTTTAATTAACTTTGTTATTTACATGAAAAAAATTGAGTAAGTATAATATTTTTTGAGTTTAAATTGATCTATTTTTAAGAGAAAATAATTATTTAAATTTAAACCTATAATTAGAAAGTTTGTTAAGGTTCGATTAAGTTCGTGAACATTCAAATATTCGATAATAAAGCTCGAAGCTCGACTCAATATTAAACGAGTTAAATTTGAGCATAACACTACTTAGCTCGACTCGGTTTGATTACACATGTATGTACATCTTATTTAATAAAGGAACTTCTAAGATGACCAGAAAGACACCTAAAATTTGGAGAAGCTTCTATCATTTCTAGTTAGTGACTTAGGTGGGTTTAGATTGTAGGTAGCCAATCTAATCCCCGGACTTTACAAAACATTTGTCATGATTACGTCCCAACTGATATCTGCAACTACATTCCGGGCTTAATCTCCCCCCGACAATTGACTTTTCGATCGTAGTTTAAAGCTAAAGTTCTCCATTATAACTCATTTGGGACCAACAAACTAAGAAAAGTAAGTCCGCAGGTACGAATTTCGTTGTAATTTTGACCAACTCTTGATGAGTATAGTAGGTTTGTCTCCACGAACCAATCGACTAGGCCCTTGAAGACAAAGGGACTATTGTTGTGGCTCAAAATTTTCAATGCCAAAACGAAGAGCGCACTCGTACAAAACTACTCAAGATAGAACCATTGAACAAATAGTCGAAAAGTAGCCGTTGTAAGGTATTTCAAAGACAAAAGAACATAACAGCTTGAGGCCCTAATAAAAGAGGATCCTCAAGAACTGACCTCGAGAAAAATCTTAACAGTCGACTCAAACCGTCTTGAAGACAACCCATCCACGAAGCGTCACAAGAAAGTGATCCAAGATGCTGGACACGCAGAAATTACATGCAGAAGGATCTAGATTCAGCTTAAATTTGGGAGCGAGGGGCAACACGTGAAGCAAGAAATTTTGGGGATTTTTGTAGATTAATCCCAGATTTATTCCACTTTTGCCCCAAAAGTTGTTGGGTCAAAATTTTCAGCACTGAACCCAACCTGAAACGACAAAACGAACTCAGTCAAATGACCTAAGAAGCCCAGCGGAGATGGAAAACCCTATAAAGCAGTCGCACTCGAGGGACTCGCCAAGTCCCTCGGTTCGAGTGAGCGACTACTGAAGTCAGAAAACACAGATCGAGAAGCCATCCAAAAGGCTTGAAGGATGGAATTGCCTCTGCTGTAAACCGAAGGACTCGAGGACCTATGAGGAATAAAAGAATCTAAAAGCCAACACCGTGAAGTCCCGATTCGACTCGACTCTCCAGGAATGCCCCTCACCTCGAGGCACGATCATCAGGATGCAGTATACAAGCAGATCTCTCGTCACCTAACCTCAAATGCTGGAAGAATCTAGAATCAGTTGAAGACATGCTGCACAACACTCATACCGAGTGGACGAAGATATTCAACCAAATTAACCTCGTTTTTATTACGTCACCCCTACGATTAGCTATAATTGAGATTCGCTCATAATCGATGTATAAATATGTGATTGTACAATAATATTCGAAATGATGGGATTTTGCTCTTCGCCGGCTCGATCCCTTTCTTGACGGATTCTTCGCTCGGTGCCGAGGTAAAAGCTCTCCTACTTGGACTTGGACAATGCGTTCCATGAATCTTCGAGATACTTCAGTTTGTTAATATTCTTCATGAACAATAAAGGATTCCTTGGATGCTGGAGGAAGAAATTCAGTTTGTTATGAATTCTGGTTATCCATTGCTACAAAGAGGGTATTTAGCTGCTGATTCTTTAGCAAAATATGCGCTGGAGACTTCCACTTACTTCTTTTTTAGTAGTTCTCAATCCCTTCCCATGCGTACTTATTCAGTTAGATAGGATTTCTTTTCGGAGTCTCTCTGGGCAATGGTTGTTTCTTTAACTTTTGATTCTCTTTAACAATTTTTAAAAAAATAAGTAAAAATAAAAACTAATTAAGCGGTGTAGCTAAATGCATACCTATGCACTACTCATTTGTGTAGACTAAGCAAATCCAGTATAGGAAAGAGCCGGGGAGAACACCAAAATATCGATACATTGCCCATTTGGTATTGAAAAAATACCAAAAGTCAGTGATTTTCATAAAGTGTGATATTGTACCAAAGTTTTACGGTAAGATAAAGGAATAATATTCTAAAATTTAAGGCATATCATTTATTTATTGTAACAAACATATAAATATTATTATTAGTTTAATTTTATATAATTATTAGTATTATTAATTTTTATTTTAGATAATTCAAAAAATATTCTAAATATGAGTATTTTATCTTATTTTCTTTTCTATCCTTCGATCTTTATCAAATATTTCGTTCTTTTTCTAATCTTCTTGTTTATAAGTTTGTTTTTTCTTTGTTAAATCTGTTGTTTATTATACAGTTTTTTCTTTGTTAAATCTGTTGTTTATTATACTTGTTTATTATATTTTAAAAAGTCAAATATTGTTTGATCTTTGCATCGTTGCATCTTTTTATGTTTTTTATATTTTTTG
>AYJT01062070.1:0-11634 GCA_001278415.1 Ocimum tenuiflorum | reverse complement strand
AATTTCTCTAGGAATTTCGTGGAAAATCGAGCACAAACGGGATATGGCAGAGAAACGGTGCAAGGAAAACAATGTTAGTGGTGAAAGCAGGTCCGAAGAGAATCGAATTTGATAGAAAATGCAGAGATGCGTTACTTTCTGGGATCAATAAGCTTGCTGATGCTGTTTCTGTGACACTGGGGCCTAAAGGTATCTTTTTATTAAATAATTGTTTAGGTGCTTTTCTGTTTGGCGCATTATTTAGGAATTTTTCGTAGTTAGAAATGTTGCTACATAATTTGAGGAGATGCTGTTGGCGTAGTAGTATGGTTTCAGGTGTTTGTATCTTCAGAATTTTGGAAATTCAAGTCTGCAATAATTGATCTTATTAGGCTGTTGAAGTTTGAGAATGTGCTGTCTTAGTTCTTTGTGATTGCTGGTGATTCGATTGCTTTGTGGCTTTATGTTACTTTGGGAATTTATAATGCATTTAAAATGCTCCTAGTCTGTAGGGATCTTGCTGATATGATTTACTTCTCATTGCCATTCGGTTAAGTCATGCAGGGCGAAACGTGATCCTTTCAGAATCAGAGAAACTCAAAGTGATAAATGATGGTGTTACTATTGCCCGTGCAATAGAGCTCCCCGATGCAATTGAGAATGTTGGAGTGCTACTAATCCAAGAGGTCGGTCTTTCCATCCTTGTAAATGTTAAATAAATAAAGTTAATCCATTCAATCTTCTGGTTATCACATTGGTGATGAATTTTGCAGGCTGCAACCAAAACAAATGGGTCAGCTGGTGATGGTACGACAACTGCAATTCTGCTGACTCGAGAAATGATTAAATATGGATTATTGGCTATCACCAATGGAGCGAATCCTGTTTCTTTGAAGAAAGGAATGGAGAAAACAGTGGAAGAGTTGATCAAAGTTTTGAAGGAGAAAAGTTATGATGTAAAAGGCAGTGATGACATTAAAGGTTTGATCAGTCTCTCTTCCTCTGTCCAGATCAATATGTCAATTTACATCTTTGATTTTCTTTTGCTGCTTTCTGCAGCTATAGCTTCATTGTCTGCTGGAAATGATGAATATGTTGGGAACTTGATGGCTGAAGCTATTGAGAAAATTGGCCCTGATGGTGTAATGTCAATCGAATCTTCTTCATCATCTGAAACCTCTGTGACAGTTGATGAAGGAATGAAGGTAGTTCTCTATAAACTAATTGATTTGAGTGTCCTGCATCAATCTAGTTCTCTCTTTAGCCAAAGCCGTTATCATAATGACATTGGGAATCTAGAATCTTTGTTATGTTTACTGCTACATTGCTTCGACCCTCTGGATGGGAGGTAGCTGATAAATCTGTGCACCATTTTTTCTTCTTTTTTTCTTTATACTGTCGACAAATCTGAAATGAGGTTTAGCGAATTTCTGAACCATCATACTTGTTGTACGTATAGCAGTTTAATTTTGCCTTAGTTTCATTAAATCCTTGATTTCTCTTCAGGCAGTCTTTTCTTACAGATAGATAAAGGATACATGTCGCCGCACTTTGTCACAAACAAGGACAAATCAATAGTGGAATTTGAAAATGCCAGAGTTTTGGTGACTGATCTAAAGATATCGTCGGTAAAAGAGATTGTTCCATTATTGGAGAAGTCTACACAATTGAGTGTCCCACTGCTGATTATTGCTGAAGATATATCTCGGCAAGTGCTGGAAACTCTAGTCTTGAATAAAATGCAAGGAGTGCTTAATGTTGCCGTTGTAAAATGTCCAGGGCTTGGAGAAGGAAAGAAAGCTATATTGCAAGATATTGCTCTTATGACTGGTGTGTTTAAAGTTTGATAATCTATTCTCATATTTCAAGATATCAGTGAAAGAAATTTTGAAACTTAATGAAGCAATTCCATGCTTGCTTTCAATATTTCACTTTCCTGAACCTTTTACTAAAGATATAAATCGATCTTTCAAAAGTAGTCTAGAATATGGAAAACTCGTATCTCCGTTTTCTAATTGTTTTGTAATGCAATTAAGAATGTGTGCGACATTCCTAACTACTACTGTGTCTTTGTATTGGTTCAATGAATCAGGGGCTGATTTTATTTCTGGAGATTTTGGCCTGGCACTTGACACTGCAACTTCTGATCAGCTTGGTATTGCTCGAAAAGTAACAATAACTTGCAATTTCACAACTATAGTGGCAGACCCTTCAACTAAAGCTGAAATCCAGGCCAGAATTATGCAAATAAAAAAGGATCTTGCTGAGACTGATAGCAAATATATGGCAGACAAGCTAAGTGAGCGGATTGCAAAGCTCTGTGGTGGGGTGGCTGTTATTAAGGTTGGCGGTCATACAGAAATTGAACTTGAAGATCGAAAACTAAGAATAGAGGATGCAAAAAATGCCACTTTTGCAGCCATGGCTGAAGGAGTTGTCCCTGGTGGTGGAGCCACCTACATACATCTCTCCAAGCATTTACCTGTAATTAAGGAGGCCTTTGATGACCCTGATGAGCAGATTGGTGCAGACATTGTTGGAAAGGTTTGTTTCATGTTCTTTCCTTGGTAACTCAGTCTTGTGATGTTATTGTAGAGTTTTTTTCTTTTTTCTTTTTGGTAGATGAGAGCCATGATGAAATAATATATTCTGAATCAGGATACTGTTCTTGTCTTCAAACTCATACACTGGTCTCGACACTTCAATTAGAATCAAATTTATTTATGGTCTAAATATGTTCTTTGAAAATAAATCCCAGGCACTTCTCGCCCCAGCAAAATTGATTGCAGCAAATGCAGGGGTTGATGGAAACGTAGTCGTGGAAAAAATTAAAGCTTGTGATTCAAGATCTGGGTATAACGCAATGACTGGGAGATACGAAGATCTACTCGCTTCCGGAGTCATTGATCCATGCCGTGTCTCAAGATGCGCCCTTCAAAATGCCGTCTCTGTTGCTGGCATGATCCTGACCACTCAAGCCATACTGGTCGAAAAAACCAAGAAGCCAAAGCCACTTGTTCCTCAGATTCCCGGCATATCTCCTTGAAGATCAATGTTATAACATATCCCGACGATTCCTTTATTCGATCGAAGGTCAGCAGATATGCTCCGATGTTCCATTATCATTCTTTCGAGACAAATGCCTCTTTGTTAGTGCCAGCGAGCAGACAGTCAAACATTCGATGGAGAAAGTTTCGCCATAGAATCCTAACAAGGTCAGAGTTATAGGCACTGGTTAGAAATGAGCTCTTTCTTGATTGTCAAGAAGAGTTTTTGGTGCAATTGACGATGACAATGCTTATCTGTTTGTTGGCCACATTTTCAAAACCTAGGACTTGATCAGTGAAACTGTTAGGAATGAAATTTTTGTTTTTATTAGATTATTTGCCTAACTGCAATGAGACAGCAAGAAAAAGACTCTTCCTCACTTTCTACGAATTTGAATATTTGGCAAATGTTAAACCAACTCTATAAATTATGATGAAATTGTGGACTTGTCTGGGACAGGTGGAGCTCAACAACTACCTACATAACTACTCGTATACTTTTTTTGGTTTTCCCCCCGATTGCATTTCTCTCTCCCCCTTTAAATAGTGTTGGAAAACACACTTTCCAACCATTTTCTTTCACATCTCGATACATTTTCTACTAAATCAAGATTCCAAGTGGGAAACTTTGGGATATAATCATTCTCTCAGCCGTTTTTGGCTGTCGTAAAATGTCCGCAATCTTCACAGATCAGACTTATGAATTCATAGTACAAACATTTTTTGAATTTCTTACATAAAATTAAACATAATATTCAAACGATTCATCTTATCCAAAGTATACAAGAAATCATATTAGTTATCTTATTATGATTTTTTTTTTCGAGTTTATCTTATTAGGATTAGTTACTATCGAATTGATTTGGTTTTCTTGTATCTTTTACAAAGTTGTATATTTTACAGGTACAGGTTTTTATTAGGCAACTTTTATGGAAAGAAGCCTCTCTTTTTATGCAAGGATGCAAAGTTAGAGCGCGGATCCTTCATTACACCTTTTACATTGCATGTTGCACATTATTTTTTCATATTTTAATTAATATATATATTTTCAATTTTAATTTAATATACTTTAGTTTAATTTAACTTTTCAGATCCAAATTAGGCTTCATAATTTTTTTTCAATTATCGCTAATTATTGACTTCAAAATCTAACTCTCTTACAACAATATTCTAAAAATAATTATATATCCTGATTTTGATATAATAAGATCATGTAGTATTTTTGTAAAATTAAACTAAAACATGCAAAATTAAAATTGAAAAAAAATATATCGACTGAAACATAATAAAAATTCGATATGTGACATAAGATATAACGAGGGATCTGCACCCACAAAATCGCCATGTCATTTCTTTGTTTGAAAATATTAATGGAACATATTATGTGCAAATGTAATACATTTGATTAAGCCTAGTATGCTAGCATTTTGTTGTGTGGGAGACAGTAAATATATAATGATGCAGGCTTGATGTCAAAGTTAAGTATGTTGTCCACAATTTGGATTGGAGACCTTCATCTACACGCCTAAAACCCACTTTCTCAATTAATAATTGATAACATTATTACATCATTCCTATGTTACTTTATTATATTTGCCCATATTTTTATAATGCCTGGAAGAAAGGAAAATGTAATTTTGCGTTCAAAATTCGTTGTCCACGGATGAATAGAATCAAGAGGTTTGACAACTTTGCCCATTGGAGAATATACACAACAATATGAGATATTAATGCAGTACTGATTAGGTATAATCATTCCACCAGATAACAACATTACAATTAGAGCTAACTTTAAGAGTGATTCACTGCATTATAATTAATTGAGGAGATTTTTGGTTACACAGTCTAAATGATTTTGTGATGCCAAAATATAACTAATAAAAATTCTATATATTTCTATAACCTTTTAGCAATTGTAAAATAAAAACTATTTATAGTTTTCTACGTCAAGAGTATTGTTAAATAAGTTTTGGTATAAATAAGGTATTTTGTGAATAACCCCCCACCCCCAAATATAAATAGATGGGTTACGATATACAAAAGGGAAAATATACAATTATATTATAATCTATACATCTTTTGTCAAATATAATATAAACTATCTAAAATTTTAAATAAATATATAAAGTATGTATTATAATTGAATATATTCCTTAAAAATATATTATGTGACAAAATGAACGTGGCATAATACTGAGTGACGTGGAAATGCCGTGTGCCGACTCAATGTTTCGGTGCTGGAAATTGAAGTCGCGTTCTATATTTGAACAATTTTTTATAATTCGTCCTATATTTAAATGTTTATTTATAATTTATACATTAATCTAAAATTTTGAATAGTTTATATTATTTTTGACAAAAATCACCATAATATATTTAAATATTTTCCCCACGCAAAGGGTGCAGACCATACCCTTGTTTGTATATTTTGTGTAGTAAGAGGGTAAAAATGATCAACTCCCCATATATTTATGGGATGCAGATGAAATTCCTAGAGAAATTCGGGTTAAAACTCGAATTAAAGAAAAATAGCGAGGATATAGCGTCCGTATTTTTCTTCTCCTTGTCCAAAAAATTGAAATAATAAATAAAAAAAATAGCAGACGTAAATTCGTCCCAATGTGTGTAGATCGTGCGGAGCTTGATTTTTGAGTTTTTCCGGTCAGTTTTCTCTCTCTAAAATCTTCTCCAGTTAGAGAAACCTGAAAAAGCCTCCCAGAAAACACAGAAAAAGTATTTTAAACAAGTAAAAGTAGGGCATTCTGTCTCTCTCTCTCTCTCACATCGTTAACTTGTTCAGTCGTGGTGGAGCGCTGGTGTGCTGTAATTTGAGTGCTCAGTTCTCTATAGTTTGAGTAATTTATGCTCTTGCGCTTAATCGCCAGGCATTTATAGCTGTGAGAGTGATAGTTGAGGTAACATTGTATAGATCTGAAGTTGAAGAAGCTGCGGTTGCTCGCGCTCAATTTTGTTCCCGAGCTCCAGCATCGTATTTTACTCCTCTTTTGAACTTAATGGTATTCTTCTTATCGTCTATATCTGTAGAGAAAGAATTTTTGTTTTTGTTAATTGTTCGTGTGTAATTTCCAAATGTTTATTTGTTTGTGGTTGACGGCGGGTACTGATTAATTGCTTGTCACGATCGGGAATTGGTTTTGGCCTTAATGTTTGCTATCCATTTAGAAGAATAGTGGAAGTAGCCCAGGGGTTGTAATTGTTATAATTGTTTATATAAATTCGAGAATTTTATGGTCGCTATGGTCAGCCAGCAAGTGTATATGTTGATTACATATGATACATGCTTTTACCATGCTAGGTTTCTGAGTTTTTTTAAGTCACTGAATCTTCATCTTAGGAGAAATGTGAGTTGGTGAGTTGGTTTCTGGTACTGGGTGAATGTTTTCTGGGAAATTAGCATGAAATTTCAATTTGATTCTGACTTATCTTGTACTTCTCTAATCAATGTAATTTGGGGGCATGAAGCAGGAAGAAGGGTTGTTTCTCGTTGAGACCTTTGCTTGAGAGTGATCAAAATGGCAAGGTCAAGGCCACATTTCCCAGCTCAAGACTTGTTATCCTCTGCACAGGGACCAGTGAGGTCAAGAGACTGGGAGGGCCCAACTAGGTGGACTGAGTACTTGGGTCCTGAAACAGCAACCAGGAATAATGGTGGAGCCGAAGGCACCACCAGTCAAAACTCAAGCAGTTCATCCCAAAACCAGAAGGGTCTAAACTTGCAATGGGTTTACCAGCTCACCCATGTAGCTGAAGGGCTTATGGCAAAAATGTACAGACTAAATCAGATTTTGGATTATCCTGATTTGGTTAATCATATCTACTCTGAAGCATTTTGGAAAACTGGCCTGTTCCCTAACCACCCAAAGATTTGTATTTTGCTTGAGAAAAAGTTTCCTGAACATCACAGCAAGCTGCAGCTGGAACGGGTAACACTTTTATATTCTTTTTTTCCTTCCCAGACTCTCTATCCTCTGTGTGTGTTTGTGTGTGTGTGTCATTTAGATTGGCTTTGAGTATCAGCACCTCATGCATTTATGTGGTAGGTTGATAGACTTGCTCTGGATGCTATTAATGATAGTGCCGAGGTTCATTTGCAGAGCTTGGAACCTTGGATTCAGGTAAATGTTAATTTCATGGATTTATTATTTATTCTTTCTCATGTCTAGAATTTCATATTTACAGATACATGGATAGTCAGTAAAAATTACATCTATCCTAACAGTTCTGTTTAACTGTAAGGCAATAATGAATCAATTCGTATTTTTTTTTGATTTGCTACTAGTTGGTTACCCCGAGGGGACATATCCTTCTGAAATTTATGCTCCAGTACTTTCTAGGCATTCGCACTTGGAAAAGGAATTGAAATATTCATACAACGAAATGCCATTATTTTTTTCATCAGCTATTCAGATCACTTCTTTTGTGTGCTACTTATTCCATTCCATTTTCTGGATCAGCTACTTCTTGACCTGATGGCATTCCGAGAACAATCTTTGCGGCTTATTTTGGATCTAAGTAGTACTGTGATTACATTGTTGGTAAGTAACAAAAAAAATTAATTATCTTTTGCAGGAGGTGGAGATGTACTAATGTTACATTGGTTATGTTTATTTGTTTACACATAATGCTGTATATTCATGGAAGTATTACCAATACATATTTTTAATAGTTCAACTGATTTCCTTACAGCCGCACCAAAACTCTCTCATACTACATGCATTTATGGATCTCTTTTGCTCGTTTGTTCGTGTTAATCTGTTTTCAGAGAAGGTAAGTCTATGAAACTGATCTGCTTCTTCGTCGCTGAAAATGTGATTGGTTTTGTCTTTAACATGCACAAATACTTTTACTTCAGATACCTAGGAAAATGATGCTGCAAACGTACAACCTTTTGCATGCCATGGCACGGAATGATCGTGATTGTGACTTTTACCATAGGTGAGATAACTTGAGTTTTTCAGCCAATCTGGACTCCAGTGTCTAAATGTTTGATGTGTTTGCCATTTTCATATGCTATTCTAATTTCGAGATGAAATGTGTATGATTATTTGTGCCACATATTCTTCAGGTTCCTCTGAAAAAGGGTCTTACAAACTGCTTTTCATCTGTTCCCTCTCTCATTACAACTCTGCTAATGTCTTCTACCCTTTTGACTTCCAGAATAGTACCATTTGTAGATTCTTATGATCCACCACTGAAGGGGTTACATGAAGATCTTAATTTTGTCAGTCCTAGGATTGGAGAGGTTATATTTTCTTTCTCAGCCTACATTTCTTACTTTGTAGTTCAAATTTTTTCCTGAAGACCCTTATTTCCCCCTGAATGATGTTATTTAATTCTTTTCATGATGCTTTGCTTCCTTAGCTTTGAGTAATAGAGAATTTGCTTGTGTTGTTCTTGGACGTTTCAGTGGGTTCATTGTTTCTGATGATGCAACATCTTATATCAGGTTTTAGAGGCTGTGGGCCCAATTATATTTTTATCCACAGATACAAGGAAACTGCGGAACGAGGGTTTTCTAAGCCCATTTCATCCTAGATACCCTGACATACTCACAAACTCTGCGCATCCAATGGTAACAACCCCACTTTTTAATACTGATTCATCCTCATATATCCCAGTAGGTTGCATGGCTTAACATGGAATTGTATAAAAAAAAGCTGTGCAATGAACATAATTGAGTCTTTACCTGTTCTATGATAAATTTTAATTTTTAATCTCGAACCTTTTACGCTCTGCAGCGAGCTCAAGACCTTGCAAATGTGACATCATATCGTGAGTGGGTGTTGTTAGGATATTTGGTATGTCCAGATGAGCTTCTTAGAGTGACCAGCATTGACATTGCTTTGGTACAATATGAGACCATCCTTTTCTTCTTTGTCTTTATAATTTATATTATTATGCGCTCCATGATGTTTTGGTTGCATTGTACAGTTTCATACCTTGAATTGCTAGATATGGACTTCAATTATAGCTAACAGTCCTTCTTGTTTGTTTCTCGTGCACATATCAGGTTGTGCTGAAGGAAAACCTAGTTCTTACATTATTCAGGGATGAAGTAAGTGTTATGTCTGTTCACTCAAAGGACATCATTTTCTTTTACTTAGTCTTTTCGCAATTTGCAAGGAAAACACACCTTATTTCTTCATGGTAGTTAAGTCCTGCCAAGCTATATGTCGTATCTGATATCACACAGAGGTCTGTAGCATCCCCAGTTTTGTTTTGATAGGTATAAATTTGAGAAAAATTAAAATTTAGATTCTATCACCTATAGCCATTGATAATGAAGCTAAAAACCACATAAAATGTTTTTTATATTTTGTACCTTCCCTGATGGAACTTGCTCATCTTGATGCTTAAGGGTTTGCATTAGGCCAAGTTCTTCTGATGTGTTGATAATGAGGCTCTTTTGGTACATTTAAGATTAAACTGAACTTGAGTCTGTTAAACTAGAATTGATCGTAAGTAGAAATAATGCAGAACAAGAACGTATCTGCTGGTAATGTGGTGCTGAGGATTTTACACTAGGTTTCTCTCCACCTCCCATGACCAGCTACATCTAAAATTGCCAATCCCCCCCTTTACTGAATGGTAAAGTTTTAATTCTTTACCGTTCGTTTCGAGATTGGGATATTTTATTTTAGTTTCCAACTAGCTGATAATTACTGCTTGATCCCTTTTGAGATTAGAAATACATATTCTTGAACCCTAAACGCTAATTAATCTGTAAGTAATGAAATAATGCACAACAACATAACTGCTGGTAATGTGGTGCTGAGGATTTTACACTAGGTTTCTCCACACCTCCCATGACCAGCTACATCTAAAATTACCAATCTCCCCCTTTAATGAATGGTATGGTTTTAATTCTTTATCATTCCTGTTGAGATTGGGATATTTTATTTTTAGTTTCCAATCCAGTAATGCAGAGCAGTTATCTGAATATCACTAAGCTTTTCTAATTGCGTAGTTGGGTCTTGTCATCTATTAGAAATGCTAAACTAGGTGATAATTACTGCTTGATCTTTTTTGAGATTAGTGATACATCTTCTTGAACCCTTCTATATTGTTTTTACAGTATATATTGTTGCACGAGGACTATCAGTTATATGTTTTACCACGAATTTTGGAATCGAAAAGGATGGCAAAGTCTGGTCGAACGAAGCAAAAAGAAGCAGATTTAGAGTACAGTGTTGCAAAGCAAGTAGAGAAAATGATCAGGTACTGACACACTGAAGAAGATTTTCTTATTTAGACCATTGTTATATGTTGAGCCTGTTTGCTTGTTTGTGAAGAAGCATAATCTGACCCAATGTATATAAAATACCAATCTTGCATTCCCATCGTATAATAACCCATATTGATGGAAAATCTGCATGTAATGCACAAAAAATAATACACTTACAATGACATAGACAATGTTTTACAAATAGCCTCATCATGTATTCAGCACAAATCCTTTTTTGTATATAAATTCATCTTTTTCCTGATTGATTTTCTCTTAGAAGTGTTATGATTTTTTGGGGCTTCTGTGAAATTGGGTTTTATAGCTCTATGCTCAAGTAAGTGATTTTTGACCGTGCCAGTGAGGTACATGAGCAAGCATTATACTCATGTGATGTCATACACCATGAAAGGAGAATAATGCTGAAGCAGGAAATTGGAAGAATGGTCTTGTTCTTCACCGACCAACCAAGTTTATTGGCTCCTAATATCCAGGTATGTGTGTTTATGCTTGCTTGCTCTCTAGGTTTTGCAAATAAGAGTTTTGTTGTATAAAACCTTTTTTTTTTGATTAATCATGAAAATCAGTTTCTAGACGAGTATGATTTTGTAAGACTCCAGTTCCTGAACAAATTTTCCTTTTCCCCAATCTCATTATGTATCATGTTTGAGTGAATAAGGATCAGAGTGAGAAAGGAACACGTAATCTCTTAAATTGTGTAGGATGCCTGTGGATCTATGTTATATATATTAATGTTTATGTGCTGGTGGTTGTGCAGATGGTTTTTTCTGCCTTAGCTTTTGCACAGAGTGAGGTGCTATGGTTCTTTCAGCATGTAGGAATAGCATCTTCTAAGTCCAAAACAGCTCGAGTTGTGCCCGTGGAAACTGTAAGATTCCTTTTTAAATTATTGTTTTCTTATGAGATAGTTCTTTATTGCATCTGTTTTGTATACTGATACATTATATGATGAATTTATCTCTCTCGATTCTTATTGATTGTTCTGCTGCCTAACAATTTATTGTCATCCTTTGTTTTGCAATTCCAGGATCCGAATGATCCAACCATTGGGTTTTTATTGGATGGGATGGACCATCTTTGCTGTCTGGTCCGCAAGTATATTGCAGGTTAGGTTACTTGGAAAGGAGGCTGTCTGACTTTGAAGCTTATGTTAGGTCCGCATGGGACTTTGGAAAATTTATTAGTGTGTAATGTGATCTTCTCCAGTGACCTAGCATATTACTAAATTTTCGTTTATTGCATTTAACTCCAAATTTGATATCAAAACATGGAATTTGATGCCCTGATAATACCTTCAACCAATGATTTTAGCTTTCTAGAGCCATCCTGAGACTTACATTGGTT
>AYJT01062056.1:0-11813 GCA_001278415.1 Ocimum tenuiflorum | reverse complement strand
CTAAATATAAATCTATATATATATATATATATACACGCGCGCGCACGCACACACATTCTAGTGAAAACTACTCTCTGAGTATATATATATAGTTTGGCGATTGATGTATTAACACAAATGTGTGTACACGAACGATATACTAGCATGCACGTACATTTATTCCCCCAATTATCACAGATTTTCAAAATCGTGATTCGAGAATTCATTAGTTATTGGTTGCTATTAATTATAGAATCCACGAAAGGTTATATATAACAAAGAAATAAATTAGCAAAATTATCCATAGCATGATTCATGCATGAAGGTGGAATGAATAGGAAAAAGGAAGCCTATGGCGACCCATAACTTACATTTTTATTATTCACGGTCAACAATATGAAACTAAATGCACAGAACAACCCCAACTATCACATATTAATGTCCCATGTTGATGTATTAATTAATTTCCAGCAAATATTATTCCCATAATATAAAGAGGTGAAAAGACAGGTGATTAGTTTCCACCTTGCAATAAATTTATACAGCTTGCATCTGCAACCAAAATTTAAATTACTACAGCTACCTATTCTTGCTCCATCAAAATATGTTACCTTCACACATGTCTTTCTTTTTATGTTTAATTTTCTCTCCCAGATTTTTATAGTAATGTATTTACATATAATTTACGTGTGGTTCACTTTTATATAAACTACGTTTTTTTATTGGTACTAGATTTGCATTTGATTTTTAAACATATTCCTCTGATTTATAATAATGTAATTGTAGTATTGTAGTGTGTGTGTGTATATATAGGAAATTGATCCAATAGGAATTCGTCGGTGCACATGAAATATAAAAACTAGTGCTTTTATTACTTAAAAATGCATTAAACAACATGTAATAATGCAAAATATATATAGAGGTTTTTAAAAATTTTAAAATATTTTTAGTTAAGAAACTTTCATACAATCTAGTGTGTTGTGTAATTAATTCTCGTTCTCAGAAATAATAATTATTGTTAATGGACATTATTTTTATTGTTGAATGCAATTTCGAAAAGAATAGACATCTTTTTAGTGGTGTAAAATAGACATATCTGTTTAAAGTTCCAAACTCTATTAAACTTAGTCGAGAATAACTATTAATTTATAAGGTTTCATAAATTAATCAATAAAGGATAATTAAATATTTCTTAATCATGGAACACAAAATCTTACCGGATCTACGATTTTTTTTTCCTACTCGAGTCACTAGCTAGGCAAAATAATATATTTTAATTATCTTAATTTCCTAAAAGATACATTCTAATTACCATACGTGAACTTGGTGAGGTGCATGGTACTTGCGGAATTTAACGAGCCGCAAATATTACAAAGAATATAACTATAGTGTCCACCATCTAGGAGTGGAATTGTAAGCATCTTTTTCATGGCCTTAAAGATCACGGGTTCGAATCAAGATCACGGGTTCGAGTCTTTGTGAGGATATTCGTGTGAGTTTATTTAATATTATCATAGCATCTATAGATCATATTATCATAGCATCTAAATATATCAGACGAGTCGATGGAAAGATATAATTTGTTCCAAAATTTCAAAATCTTGATAATTGAAACATTAATTTAATAGCCAATTTCAGCAAAGTCCAACTTATATATAGTAATTATTCATTTGTAGAAATAAAAGCATTTAGTGAAAACCATTACGTGTCTTCACGTTTTTGCCCTGAATTGGGTGGACCATCCACTTAATGTTTTCTTCAGCCTTGAGAGTAAAGAGCGACCGGTTGAAGCATTCAAATCTCATGCATTTAATCATCTACACATCTTACCTACTCATCTTCAACATAGGGAAATTTCTGTTTCCACAACTCCTAAACTTAAATAAAATTTTGCCTATGTTTAGAAATCTCATATATAGTAAGTATAAATAGAGGAGGTCTCATGTTACAGCGCCTAAATTATTTAGGCGAGTTGGATTTAGGATCCAAGGTGGGTGTGAGTTTGAATTGGTGAAAAATGTACTATTTAAATCAGCCCGAATCATTTAGATGGTCTAACGCAAGTTTTTGTCAAATAAATATATACATACACGATTGCAGCATATATATCTACACGTTTGTGCGTGAAAGAGTGATATTAGTACTGTAATATAATCAAAAGTAATTCAATTTATCTTTTAGTTATTTTTTTAAATCAAACAATTAAGTTGGAGTGCAAGCATAAGACTTTTGGGCAATTATTTGGCTGTATATACAGTAGATGTAGCATGTAAATAAACAGCCTTGCAAAGAGGAACTCACACTGACCAATTAATTCGGCACCTAATTTTGAAGATTGATTTACCTCACACGTCTTATTTATTAATAAAATACACAAAATACTTTCATCCTACATGTTGCTAATAAAAGGTGAGAAATTAATGCATCATTCACTTTATCTATAATTCTTACCTATATTATGTGCTCGTCCTGAATACAATTGCCGTAGCTTTCATAAAAACTTTTCATCAAGAAATAGTACTAATTATGTAAAGAAACAGTTCGTGGTATTTAGTGAAAATAAAAAAAGAATTTCCGATCCAGGTTTTGTTAAAGCATCAGTTTAAGATGAATTCTTGTGGAATTTTTCTTAACGCTTCTTCTTTCCTTTATTTATCTGAAAATTGAATCTCTGAGTTTGCTCGGAGGAATCTTTATGACCAGATATAAAATTGAGAATTAAGCTAAAAATAGCAGAGAAATGAAGAGTTTCTTGAACTCTTTGCATGATAATAAGAAGCTAAAAAATCTCAGAAAATTTCACCACACAAATTTCATCAACTTTAAAGCTAAAAATAGCAATAAATAAATAAATAAATACCCACTAATTTCTTCCACTTTACAACCAACAAATGAAGTTAGTACATCATAGGAATCTCCATATAAAAAATCTTAACCAAAAAAAAAAATAAAAAAGAACCATGGTAACCGCCAAAACTCCTCGCCGACAAAAGATCTTAAAAATAAATAGTTAATATTAGAAACCGGCGGCGTTACAAGTGAATTTACCGATATGACCTCAAAATGGCGCCGCAGAAAGTGCAGATAATAGCCCTCCAAGTCTTCCAGTAAAAGGGCACGTAGCAGAATCTCGTGGCGGTCTTCATGTCTGCGACGCTGGCTCCGCCGCCGCACCGTGAGCATATTCCGGCGGCCGGCTTGTGCTGTCTCACCTTTCTCGTCTGATCGACAAGGAAGCAGAAGCAGACCATTATTATTTCTCTCTCAATAAATTCGTTGAAATTTCAATTTTGAGGTTAAAGGGTTTTCCACGAGCTAGGTTTCTTTTTGGTGGAGTTTATGGTTTAGTAGGAAGATGTGTTGAGAGTATTTATAGACGCAGTGGGACGATTGTACGTTGACTTTTATGGAATTTTGTTATTTTAAAAATGTCAAATAGTATTATAGTGATATCTTTTGGTGCAGTATTTAATTTATGGGCACAGTTTACTTTAAATTCGGAATTTACTACTGTTATTATTTTACTATTATTTTCTTAAATAAATGTTTTCGAAAAGAAATTCATTTGGTAACCGTTATTTTTAAAGCACTCGTTTTGTTCAAATTAATGACTTGCCAACTAGTTGCATATCAATTACTCTTGTTATAAAAAAAAAATTATTTATGTATCATTAATTCATTATGGTCATTAATTTCCGTTTGTTTTTATCTGGAAATGCCTTTTAGATTCATTTAATCAGAAACGTGGTTTCTGTAATGTTCTATATTAATGCATTATTTTGCCACGTTGGTGTGGTTTGATTATTTTTTGAATTGGTGGCAATAAACCTTGAAATCTAACAAAACCATTCATTTCATTGGAAACATCACTAGTTTGTGAAGTGGGCAATCTCTAAATTTAAAAAAAAAATGGATTCATATCCGACCAATTATAAAAATTATAAAAATGTCAAACAATTTAGAACAGGTTTAATCTTTAATCAACAATATATTTCATATAATAAGGGATCTATATAACATGTGCGTCTCTAGACAACTGCATATTATATTTAAGGACCAGTAATGTAATTAATAAATTATCTAATTAATGTTCATTCACACTCTCATCTCTGGGTGATTTTTCTAATGGAGTCCTTGGCCACAATATTAATTGTTCAATTCAGATATATTTGATCATTAACTAATATTAATTAACGTATTACTTTATATTTACAGTTTGATCCTTGGAATAAACAAAATCACCCCATTCACCAACCCCGTCTTATATACAGAGCCCATCGCACTAATATGTAGAATATTTTTCACTCATGTTACAGTATAATCATATTATTATACACAATCTTTTATAATCATAAATTTGTTAGTGTTATTTATAAAATTGACATTTCTATCACGAAAAATTGTTAGAATTGTGTAGCAACAATGAGTACGTAGACAAACAACAGAATATATGTGTGTGTGTATATTACGGATAAAAGAATATCCTAATAGATATGCTATTTTATTTAATTATTAATGGCAACCGTCTTCTAGAATGCGATTAGAAAACCGTTGGGAGTTAGTATGATATTTATCCAGTGTTCATCTTTTTTGGGTTGTTTTAATTGTTTTTATCTATGGGTACTGCAAAACAATGTCCATTACAATTGCCTCGTATATCGTATCTCATATTTTATTTATCATAGGAATACCTCAAATTTTCTATTGGAGATGGAGGAGGCAACCAAGGTTTTTTTTTTCTTTTTTTATTTTTTTTAATTGGAGAGTTTTACACAAGGGTGTATTACTGAATTGTTCCATAGGAGTGCTTCTTTTTTGGACGGACAAATGGTTACTTTGATGCATTCTATGTATAAATAATGGGTGTGAATCTCTCGTTACGTATATAATTTTCATAATGTTTTGCTTTTTTTTAATTTTAATTTTATATGTTTTAGTTTAGTTTTATGAAGGTTATGGAGTTTGATAGATCCAGTTCATATATATAATGATATTTAGAATATTGTTGTATAATAATTAATTCTTGATAGTCAATAATTAGCAATAGTTGAAAAAGTTAGTATGGACTCCAATTTAGACATAATAAAATCATGTAATGTCCTAAACTAAACTAAATCGTATAAAATTGAAATTGAAAAAGGTATTAGCTATAAATATAATAAAAAATTCAATGTATAACTCGTAGTGTAACACGACGGTGTAATGGGGATCAGCATCCAAAAATAACAGAGCCTTTGGATGGAATCATTTAATTATTAATTGGGTTAATAATGGCATGTGGATGGGATTAAACACATGAACCTATTTTTGGAAAATGAGATAAAAAAAAAAAAACAATTTGAGAAAAATAGTGCAACATATACATATGATGCAAGTGCTTCGCAATTAATATTGTCGAACTGGAATACGGGTGTCAATATTTGTGCATTTCCCAGACTCCTGGCCCTAGTGTCTTCACTTCTTTGTGGTACAATCATTTCTAGTTTACTTGATTTTGGGAATAATAGGACCTCTTTTTCCATCACTTTCTAACTAATGTCTCCTAATTTTATCTAAAAAAAATGTCTCCTAATTTATAATTAAAATTATTGTGATATGAAAAATTAACATTTTTCACTTCACAAATTCGCGTTCTATCTAGCAGGGGTGGATCATATGAGAAAAAAAATTCACAGGAAAAATAGGAATAAATCTGAGTCACGATATCAAAAAATCTACGACGGAGATTTTTTTAATTCTCAGTGTTTGATACTTGAAGCAATCAAACATCATTTATAACACAATCAAGTATCAAAATTTAAAAAAAACAAATCTCAAACATATATATTAATTATTTGATCATATACCTCATATTCATTCCTATTTTCTATGAGAAAATTTTTCCTCATCCCAGCCCCTATCTAAGCATATGTTCAAATCTATACTTGGGTTATCAATATTATATGAAAAAAAAATATTAAAAAAGCATTTATTACATAGCTGTAAGATTAAGATGGGATGACCAAGAAATCCAACCGCCCTACTAGCCACGTATACTAATACCAGGAATGTCCATGTGAGTTGGATTGAAAAAAAAAGCAACAATTTTTCTTCATCGCCTCACATGTTTGATTTTATATATTTTGTTAATAAATATATTCACATTATTCTCCATAATATATTCACATTATTCTTATTGTTTTTTTCCTAATAAATAAATTATGTACTGAGAAATGGTTAGAAGACACAGTTGGGGGACAACAGCTATGTCGAAAGTGATGGAGGGCAAACATGTATATTAGTAGGCCAATTAGGCAATTACAGATGTTGCAGTCTATTTTTGTTGAACTGGAATTTGGGTGTTCATCCACAACATTTGGGCCCTTTCGCCATGCCCTAACTTGCCTCCATTGCAATAACTTTGACTATATTATTATTTTTAAATAAATAAAAATTTTGTTCACCAATTTCAGAAGATATTTCGAAAAGTAAAAGAATGAGGACATTGAAAGGCAAGAAGATTAAAGGTTATGAGGCCATTAGGCGAGGATTATTACAATTTCGTTTTGTTGATTACGGTCGTAGCTCTTAATCTTCAAATAATTTGCAAGCATAGCTCACAATTGACACAGGTTTGATCGGACTTATTACATACAAAAACACATGAAAAGCAACATTTATTTCCTACATTAATTAATTAGCAACGATCTTCTTGATTAATAAAGGTTAAAAAATTCTTATGCATCAAAATAAAATGAGAGTGATGACTTCAAAGTAAAAAACTTTCGTGAACCATGACTTTGAAAAGATGTTAAGTAGTAAAATCAGAATTTATCTTGCTTTTTTCTACTTTATCCGAGTCTTCAACCAACTCATAAGAATAAAGATAGTAGTGGAGTTTCAATTAACAATATAATTACTATGCGAAAGAAAATGGGAAAAATAATGAATTTTATATAAAAGATAATAATTTAAACTCAGTTAACTATTTTATAATAAGGGGATGTAGCTCAAATGGTAGAGCGCTCGCTTTGCATGCGAGAGGCACGGGGTTCGATCCCCCGCATCTCCATAATTGATATATTTTATTGATTTTCTTATTTTATTAATAACAAATGTTGTATAATTTATCTTGCTTATGCAATATGCTGTACTAATAAATATTTTATAAATTCTTTGACGTTCTTCTTCTTCTTCTTTTTTGCAAAATGAACGAATACACCGGCATATTTACCTTTTTTTTTTTTTGGAAAATGAACGAATATGCTGGCATATTTATCTGAGGTAAGCACATTTCCCATAATTTTAAAGGTTCGATTCTATTTGGAAATATCCGCGTGAGTTTATCTAATATTATACTTAAATTTTTTTTTTAAAAAAAAACCTCTCGGATATATAAACTCTTAATATTTTCATCATAAATGATTAATTTTATGTTATATATCATATAAAATATTTAATGATTTATTTAATAATAATGCGATCGCGTATATTTGGGTGTAAATAGCCGTTTCCTTCAACTTGTTTTCTTCCCGTCACATATTATTTAAAACTCTCCCTCCCTAATAATGTGTGTGTGAATTGCGATGAAGCTCTTCTTCAAACGCCATTGCACTTCTCTCGCTCACACACACCTTCCCCCTACACCATCCCAACTCATCCACCTCTGCAAATCAGGCAACCTCTCCGACGCCATCAAACTCCTCAATTCCATAAATTCGTCAACCCACCTACAAAATGCCATATCCAAGCCAATTTTATTCGCCACTGTCGTGCATTCCTGCACGCGATCCCATCAATTTTCCGTCGGCGTCCAGCTTCAGTGCCACCTCCTTAAGTCTGGCCTCGAAACCGACCGCTTCGTGGGCAACAGCCTCCTTTCCCTCTACTATAAACTGGGCTTAGATTTTAACGATACTCGGAGATTCTTCAACGGGTTGTGCTATAAGGATGTCGTCTCTTGGAGCTCGATGATATCTGGGTACATTCGGGCGGGGAGATCGCGGGAAGCCATTGAATTATATCTCGAGATGTTGGAATTTGGGGTTGAGCCGAATGCGTTTACTTTGTCTGCAGTGATCAAGGCGTGTTCGGATATTGGTGGATTCAGATTAGGGAAATGCTTGCATGGGGTTGTTATGAAATGCGGATTCGAGTGTAATGAGGTAATTGGGGCTGCTTTGGTTGATATGTATGGAAGAACTAGTGAACCCAGAAATTGCCGCCAGGTGTTTGATGAAATGCTTGAACCGGATCCCATTTGCTGTACCTCTTTGATTTCTGCTCTTACGAGGTGTGATTTATACCTAGAGGCTGTAATAATGTTCCACACGATGCGTAGTAAGTTTGGATTTTTGCCAGATTGTTTCACTTTTGGGAGTGCTCTGACAGCATTAGGGAATTTAGAGAGGTTGAAGCAAGGTAGAGAAGTTCATGCTCTAGTTGTAACTGGTGGTTATTCTTCTGATGTATTTGTTGGTAGTAGTTTAGTTGATATGTATGCCAAGTGTGGGATGCTAGATGAGTCGAGGCACGTTCTTGATCGAATGCCAAAGACGAATTCGGTTTCTTGGTGTGCTCTTCTTGGGGGTTTCTGTAGGAAGGCTGAATTTGAAGTAGTTATAGATTTGTTCAGAAAAATGGAGAAAGACCTTTATTGTTTCGGGACTGTTCTTCGTGCCTGTGCTGGTTTGGCTGCTGAGAAGCTTGGAATGGAGGTACACTGCCAATACTTGAAGAGAGGTGGTTGGAGGGATATTGTAGTCGAATCAGCTTTAGTTGATTTATATGCCAAATGTGGTCGTGTTGATTTCGCTCACACGATTTTCTTGAACATGCCTGTGAAAAATCTGATCACTTGGAACTCAATGATTGGTGGATTTGCTCAGAATGGCAGAGGGAAAGAAGCTGTTAGGATTTTTGATGAGATGATTAAGGAGGGAGTTAAGCCTGACTATATAAGTTTCGTCGAAGTTCTCTTTGCCTGTAGCCATAGTGGTTTGGTCGATGAGGGCCGAAGATACTTCATCTTAATGTCCAATGACTATGAGGTAAAAGCTGAGATTGAGCATTACAGTTGTATGGTCGATCTCTTAGGCCGCGCTGGAAAGATTGAAGAAGCTGAAGATTTGATTAAGAATTCAGAATTTGAAAATAATCCGTCACTTTGGGCTGCTCTGTTAGGTGCTTGTGTTACCACAACCAACCCTAGTGCTGCAGAAAATGTTGCTAAGAAATTGATAGAATTGAAACCTGATTATCATTTGAGTTATGTGCATTTAGCTAATGTGTACAGAACAATTGGGCGTTGGCAAGACTCTCATGAAATTTGGAACCAAATGAAGAACAGAGGAGTCAATAAATTGCCAGGAGTGAGCTGGATTGATAAAAGCAGTTTAAATCCATCGCTTTGTGTGAAGTTCTTGGATACTCCTTGAGTGAAGTATGAATCATAAGAAAGAAAAATTAAAACCTGTTATTCATATTGCTGTACATGGAGTTGCTTTATTTTTATCTAATATTTTGTTTTTGTTTTTATATTTCTGGATCATAGAAATGTTGGAAATTCATAATGGGGAAAGGTACAAATGGTGGAGCATGATGCACAATGGAGGAAATGCATGAGATGGGTTTGCAAATTTGCTGTGTGATCTTTTGCAGATCGTATTTGCTCTAGATAGCAGCAATTCACTACTTGTGCTGGTGCTGTAAAACTCGCCTTCTTTCGCCAATATTACAGGTAAGCTATGTTGCATTGTGATCTATTAGAGGTTAACACAAATCCATAATTATGCTCAGATACATGCTTTTTGAGAAATTAATCTTGGTTCTTTTCCCTTAGTAAACTAAGCAAAATAACTGTCATATAATTTGAGTTTTCATTTGCCTAAATAATCATTTTTATTGCCGCACAACTAATTCTAAAAAAGATATATCTGTTGGAATGAACTTGATTTATTGAACAGAAGTTTTATTTCGAGAAACTATAGAAGAAAGATTTAGAATGATGATAAGTATATGTGACTATGCCAGAACATTTAGAATATTCTAGAAATCTATAGATTCTTATACTTTTTTAGAATGAGAAAAAAAATTGAAAATTCTAGAAGAATGTAGATAAGTGAATAGATAAAAATGTGAGGAAAATCTAGATGAAACTACATTATATATATGTTTGTGATTGTAATATTTTGATAGGGGAAGAGGGATTGTGAAATAATATTATTATATATAATTGGGAGTGATTTATTTCCAATAAAGTGGTATGGGATGGGTTGAGAAAAAAAATGCAACCTTATATCTATATGGTTGTTTGTTTCATGATATGCTTGATGTTTAGCCAAATAAAAAGGATTTGGCTATCACATTAATTTGCAAGCATTCCTCATAACAATATAGCATAACCACTTAGTGTCTTTGACTACTTCCTCCGAGGACATGTATCTTGCCTCCTCTTTTTATTATCAGATCAACTTCTTGATTATCATATATTTGAGTTGATTTCTGCCATCTCATATTCTCTTGACTAATATTTCTGAATCAATAATTGTAACTATAATTTTTGTTCTCGACAAAAATAGGAATTTTCTAGATGCCAGACTTAGACTCTGATCTTATTTTTCTGACTTTTGTTTCACATTCGCAATATCTCTTGTAGATACAAATTTCTTTCCTTCATGCACTTCCTTTGCATGGCTAACTGAACTTCTTCACGAGATATGTTATTTTCCCTTCCAAATAGCATTGCATCCTTAATCCATCTTACAAAGAGCATTCAGAAGCAATATACCTTTGTCTTGAACTTCCATTTTAAAATTATGTTTTCAAGATTATCTATTGCCTTGTGGAAGTCATGATCGCCCGATCCCTTCCTTCGTGCGTTTGAATCGATTGCCGCACAACTTATTTAAGAGATACTAATCGACTTAGTTATGTATTTTCCTTTTAATTTTCATCCCGAAATGTAGATTGGGTGGTATTGTATTATTAATCTTTAATTATCTTTGGTTGGTTATTTAATTTTTTTCTATGAATTCTCGAAGAGATACGATTTGAACCATCAAATTACACTTCAATACTAAAACTTTTGGCAGCAAAATATCATTGTGAAATTTTTTCACTGATATGTTTTTCTTAGTTTTTCATAGTATTTTGTTTCTATTCATCTATTTTTTGGATAATTGAAAATGTTGACAAATAATATTGGGGAAAGGTCTGCTCAAAAAAATGGGGAAAGGTGCAAATAATGCACAATGTAGGCAATTCATAGCAATATCTTTTGCAAACCTTATATGGTAATAGATAGCAATTCACTACTAATGTTGCTGTAAAACTCGCCCCCATTCTCCAATATTATTACATTGTGAGGTCAACAAAAATCTATAATTGCGCTCAAATCCATGTTTTAAAAATGTAATCTTGGCTCTTTTTCTTTCTTAGTAAATTGAGCAGAATAATAGTTGTATAATTGAAAAATGTGAGCTTTATCGTTTCATTTGTCTAGATAATCATTTTCTCTTGTGTTATTGTCCCGCAGAAGATTGTGACAAAGATTATTTTGCTTTTTTTTTTTGTTATTTCAATGGATGAAAGAATGTCTGGCAATTAAAATAACGAAGGACAAGTCCAAACTTGAAGGGCAAAAGCGTCATATTGTGTAAACTATACGTGTGTGAAAATTAGAAACATTTCTAGAATCAATGATATTGTGGAGGTGTTTTGCCAGTCTTTTACTTGTGTACATTAGAAGGTTGAATTTTCAATTTACAGGAGCAAGATTTTTCGTTGTTAGTGTGATTTGCATTTATATTCTCTGCTTGTAGTTTTCTTCCTTTTGCTTGAGTGAGTGATGAGCT
>AYJT01062055.1:0-12324 GCA_001278415.1 Ocimum tenuiflorum | reverse complement strand
TTTGTCATTGTATTGAGATTACTTAAATACTATTTGGTAAAACTTAGACATGCATCCCTTCAATCTTCATGATAGCAACAGGCAACAGTGTATATGAATCTTGGTTCTGTACATTTGCACTGTAGTATTAACATTATTTTAACATGTCCTGAAATGTAAATAATCAATGTGCAATGTGTTTCAACTTGTGCAGCGAGAGTTTAGGTGTCATCGTTCATGCCTCAGAGCTATGGAAGCAATACCATGTGGAACAACTTGGAAAAGCACATTATCTCGACAGAAAATCACAGTGGTTCGACAGATTTCGCTTGCAAAGAGCTATTGAGGTGTACATTTTGTCATTTCCAGATTGCAGAAGTTGGACATGCATTTTTATTTTAGGCGTGCTTCTTTAGCCCCTATTTGAAACATCCATTGTTCGAATAAGTGCCGTCCATTGTATTATAGCAAACACCACCGACTTTCATTTGTACAAGTTCTTGTCGGCTAGGATTTGCTCTTCGCTAAAATAATCATATATGATATCAGCGGTGCAAGGGAAATGCAACGTTATGTAATTTGTCATGTATGTGGAACATTCAAATATCTTATAGGCTATCTAATTCTAAACTTCAATCCTTATTATTTATACATCGTTAAATAACAAGCGGCAAAGAGTGAAACATGTTCATAATTCTAAGTGATTTTTCATGATAATAACTTGTAATGCATCACACATAACCCGGAGGAAATAGGATAATATATTCGATACAGAAATGCAGAAATTCATAACAAGGGCAAAGAGTGCCAAAATTCATATGAAAAATTGATTGTAGTCCTTATGATAGAATGACATGTTCAATAAATGGGGTTGTAAGAGTTAACTTGTGATCTATTGAAAAGCTGAAGTAGTGAGAAAAGTGTAACCAACGAATTAAAGAATTCAAACATTATTGTGATGTTATAACGCTGCCATCATAGTTGATCTTGCCTCCTCCTTCATTTCTGCAGCTTTTCCTGTTCCTCTGAAGTACATGTAAACTTGCTGCACGTGATTTCAACATCATTAGACAAAGCCAAGCAAGCATTGATGTTATGAAATGAAATTTATCAGCAATTGTCTGACCTGAATCACCCAGATGCTGATCAGTGATTCGACGCAGAAGAATGCAAATCCAACGAGGTAAAATATCTGCAGTGGCGATGTGCAAATTAACATTTTCCTCAATTATATGCAGTTTATAACAAGAATTGTGCAAGAGTTCAAGAAGAGGGACAATAGAGGAAGTGTGGTGAAACACGTTTTGCAGATATAATCTGATTCCAAAAGTTTTTTTCTTTCGTCGTGAAAAATGGGAAGAAAGACTATACTCCATCCAAAATATAACATACATCAGCTATTCAGATTTCATAAACTTAGTCATTGTAGTGATGGGTGGTGGCAGCAGCAGCAGTAGGCATGTTCAGGAAAACTAACAAAATTATCAGGGTAAACCAATATTGTTCATGGCCTTACCCCAACCAGAGTATTTGCAGTTAAGAGGTCAACTGCAGGCAATATTCCACTGCCAATAAAACAAATTCGATAAATATCAGTTGACCATACAACAAAAACGACAAGGATTAGATTTTGTGCTAATCATTATTGTTCAAACTTGCAATTGCAGAAGGAAGAAAAGAAAATACGTACGTCAAAGACTTCCCTTTAAAAATTATTGGAGGAGCAACACAAGCAAAGACACAGAAGGCAATGTGGAACTGCACAAACAAAATGATGGAAACGAATCATCAAACGGCTTACAGATTGAGGAAGATTAAGAGGAAGTAAATAAGCTTACTGCATAGGACAGGAAGAACCACCCAAATTTTAGAGCACTATCTGTCCTGAAAAATGAAGAGGATCATTAATGATGCTATAATAGCATGACTTCAAATGAAAACACAAAGAACAATGTGTAATGTGCAAAACAATGACAAAAAACTAACAAGTTCCCTCGTACTAGTTCATTCAGCAGAGGAAAGTAAGAATGGTAGTAAAAAGTCGAAAACTATTACAATTAGACCGCACTAGGTATGATGCCAACAACTTATATGCTTTTCATAGTAAACTGGATTTAGAAAAATATGGGCCCATAAATCAAAGAGCAGTCTAATATGTTAAGATGCATACTACAACAAATATCAGGAATTTACTGTCAATATGAAAATCATGATTCATGACCAATTCACTGCTAATAAAATTCAAATGAAACAAGAAGGAGAAGAATAGGTACCTCATTGCACGATAAAGAGGACGATACCATAACACGTAGGCTCCTGGGACACCAGACACGAAATAGATGACGGCAAGAAACCAAATAGTTGGACCTAAATGAGGGAAAGGTCTAAGATCCATTAGTTTCTTTAAATGATCATTAAAGCCTCGAGAATACAGAAACACAATTCTCAACCAACCTTCTCCATAGGCCCAAGCTACAGTAACAGCTACACAATTCCACAGAAGACATATTACAATACCTGCAACTCGCTCATAGTGTGTCAAACCTTCACAACTAATTATGAAACCACTTCATACTGATTAACAAATGATGTTATCCACTAATGAAATATCTATCACTAAGGAAGCTTATATATTTCATACCCAACAATGTTGTGAATGCAACATATTGCAAGTTCTGTAGGTGGACTGGAATTTCATTTGCGACGTCATGATGAATGAGAGGGAAAAATGGCGGCCAATTTTTTTCCTCAATCACAATTCCAGCTGAAAATAAGTAGAAGAATACAGTCACCATTTGCATAAGATTGATGATGAGGTATAAGTTTCGTGAAAGCACTCATAAACCACCTCGTGAAATAGCATCTTCCCTTCTTTTCAGCTCCTACACAGAACACCAGATACTGAATTGATTAATATGGGAAATATACGTCTGATTTCACGAAATGAAATCACTGACATTCAGCAAGAAAATATAAATTTAAGCCACCACACTAGACAAACGTAGAAGACAAAAGTTGAAATGGCTTGAGATAAAAAAATGGTGAGTAAGGAGAAATATGCCGGTCAATGTATTTCAAACTTCCAAAAAGCATAAGAAATATGGAAACAATTTTGTCTTCTGCAGAACTAAAGTATAACGAATTCCATCAAAGATGTACCTGACAAAATAATTTAAGAAGAAATGTTTTAACTACAAACAGTGGACACCCGCAATATCTACTTGAACTAAACTGGGGCCAACAACAAAGTTGGCAGATATCACCTGTTCCCTCTTCTTTAATTCTGCCTCTTTAGCTTGAAGTTCCTTTTCTCTCTTTTTCAAATCCTATGGGGGTGGGGGAAGAAAGTAAGAAAAAGATTGGTATAACGTATATCAAAGTTATCGAACTCTTTCTTTATTACATATATCAGAGTTATTGGTATACCGCGGAGACATCAAGAGGAATATCAACCGTAGCCCCACGATCATAGTCAGCAGGCTCATGAGGAAGAGGTGAAAGCTTTGAGTTTGCAGAAGGAACATTTCCAGGGCTCTGATGATCTCAGAAAGAAATTTTAGATTAGAAAAAGAAAACAGAAGTGTAGTAACCAGCAACAAACAACATATTCTAAGCAAGCAAACATGGTTTCACAAGAAGAGAGAGAGTTTACAACTGCCACAGAAAATAAAGGTTGAAGGTTCTAAAATACATTTATTCCAAGAACCGTAATCCAATGTGTGATGGGAAGGTTGCTTAAGTGCCTTGCAGTGTAGTGAGTTGCACAATGGAATGGAGAAGTAGGCTCTCAATCATGTTAGCAGTTCATGCAATTTGAAGAACAACCATGTAGCGAACATACACTCTACAAAGAAACTGCATATTGTTAACACATACACACCCAAAAGAAAAATTTTCTAATGAAATGTTCTTGACCCTACTACATTCCAACTCATAAGCAGTAATTACATAGAAACTCGGAAAGAAAGGATTGTCCAACAGCAAAACTAGATCTTATATAGTTTAAACATATGATGGCAAGTTCCAAAAGAGAGCTTACTGGCATGAAGAATGCACCCCCGCCACCATAATTTTGACCTCTCGCAGGACCTTGGTCCTATAAACAGAAGCTCACGCATAATGATAAACAGAAGATGTTGAAAATTGAAACAGCATAAAGGTAGGAAATTAACGGATGATAGACTATGACCAACGAAACTGTTACGTGACATTAACGGATGACATCCTTGGAATCAGCATTCACTCTAGCCATATTATCTAATATATGTTGTTTGAAAAAAGAGTATCTACATTTCTCGACCCATAATCTAACAAACTATATGAACCTGAAGCATGAATGTTAAATATCCTAACTGAGCTAAGCTACATTTCACAGGATCATCCAACGATATCATGGATACTGTGCTAAAAACCGAAGCCAGTTGATAGGATAAATGTTTATAGCTAGCAAATCAACTTCTCATAATGCAGGACATCGCCGATATTCCAAAATATGCGTGATCTATTCATTTCTATTTCATCTTGAACAAAATTATAGCAAGGAACAGGCTCGTGCATCGATCAACTGTCGCACGAAAAATATGAAATTAACACCTGAAACGCAATTGTTATTCTCCACTCTCACAGTTCATCCTCATCATCCTAACTGTTTCATGAAATCCTCAAACTTGCATTAAGTTACAACACAATACAGAAAAACAGACCTCTTACTTTGAGCGGCAAACATTCGCCGAAATTGTGCATGATTCACATCTCATTTACGGCAACCAAAGTACATTTCAAAAACTTGCGATGATAGATGCAATTAGAAATTTTAAAAAATGCATGAGAATAGAAAACATTCTGACGAATGCGAATTACCGCAAAGGGATTCACTTCTTCATCGTCGAACGGGTTGGAATCGCCGCGACGACCAGCCATGACAACAGCCTCTCTCTCTCTCTCTCTCTCTCCAAGGTATATACCAGATCAAGAAGTTTGTGATTGCGCACGGATCTGAAGAACGTAAACAGAGATGGTGATTCACAATCAAGATTTTATAATCGTCTTTGTAGCGGATGAATTCCGACCTGGATTATGCCGGGAAGTTTATAATTTCGACGATGGTTTTTCTATAATTTTGATATAATATACTTTTTTTCCATATTTCTTTCGCTTTCAATAAGTTTATTGCATGGAAAGAGCGTGTAGAGGGGGATGACATGTAACAGCATGTTACCATTACATTGCAATATTCTATATATGAGTATCTCAACTATTAGGAGCCGTTTGGTTGAATTTTGGAAGGTTTGGAACGAGCGAATTGAATGAAACTAAAAATACATTGTTTGCTTGGTGATTTGGGAAATAATTTTCAAGAATGATTCCTTATATTTGGAAATCAACCAAATCATTTTAACTTGGTAGATTTTATTCTCAATCTCATAGTCATTCCCTCTAGTATCAAACTCGTCGGGATTTTTGATAATTAAATCAAACGCCTTCTAGATTTGATTTTGTGACTTCTGGGTTATGGCCGTGAGCAATAATTTCTTCTTCTTTTTTCTTTTGAGTTGGGAGATGTAAGAGTGGGAATTTGAACTCTAGATTTTTCTCATTTAGAGGGTGTTTACAGAGCACTGAAACCTTCTGGGAAGGGACAGTGAGCAATAAATTTGAATATAAGCTTAATTTACAATATATATACAAGTGTAAGCTTTTCTTTTCTTCAATTACTTAAGAGCTGAAAAGGAATGCAAATGTTCACTTTTTTATTTGATAAATTTTACGTGTTTATTCATTTATATTACTTTTAAAAATGAAACTGTATTTTTTAATGGAGAATTCGAACCCATACTTGTTACTAGTCGTGGCATTGATTTTGCATCGAGAATTTAGAAATTCTAGATACAACAATAACCTTCTAAAAATTAAGCATCTTTTTAAAAGAACTTGTTTTTAAAAGATTTTATTATAGATCATATCCAGTAACTTATGAAAGAGAGTCCACCACTTCAGAGTGCATCAACAAACTCCTTTCTCACGATCTTAAAAAATCAAGGGTTCGAGTCTATGTGGGGACATCGAGGTATGAATTGTTTAATATTGGACAAGTTAAACAAAAAAAAAAACTTGCGAAAGAGAAGAATAAAACGATCTCAATGTCCTTCAAAACGCGACTCAGTATTCCTGAAATTAACCATAAATGGGAATTTCACACACCAGTATATCGGGACAAGATCCAAACCCGATTGTGGGATCCACACGACAAACTTCTGACTTATTACAAAAGTAATGCCGTGAAAGGTTGTCCACGACAGATAAAGCTTGAAAGAACAAAAACGTTCACTCTGCACAAAACACAAATACAAAATTCAAGACTTAAGAATGAATGATACTGATCCAATAATTGGGGTTAGCGTTCCCCAACGAATTCCAGCCAAGACTGCACGGGCCAATAATCATGACGAAAGCGAGCTCATTTTCTTCATGAGCATGCAATGACTTCCCCGGCGGAAGTGGTGTCGACTGGGAACATCATCAGTTGCAGTCGAGGGAGCTCGTCATTTCACATTGAAGTCGTCATCATCAATGATCCTCCTTGCTAGCTCCTAGTTTTTGCAGGGCCAACGAGGAATATGTTCTTAAGTTAAAAGTTAGTCTTCTTCTGATCTATGTGGAGATTCCCTCCGTATCATTTGCATGAGGTCGTGCACCACTTCAGACATCGGTGGCCTGAATTCTGGCTCCGCCTGGAAAGAGGAAGCACATTATGCAAGGAACATCTAAGTATAGCACAACACTGAATTTCCAAATTATCTCATGACATGACAATGCTGAACACAAGCTTCGTATGCAAATGATTAAGATACCAAGTAGACAACTCTCCAAAACACGGGCATATGGTAGCTTGAATGAAAAAGCAGATAATTGTCCTCTTCTGTTGAGTTGTGGAGCATGAGATGATATGAGTAAGGGAGGGTAGGGCACGGATCCCCCATTAAGGATATACTAGGCAGTTCTCACGAAGTTGTAGAGTCTTAATCAGTTGAGTATATTAGGCAGATCTCATAAGAATTACAATTAAGGTTGCGGTTTACTCAGATCAGGATTTGTTTCCTACTCTGAGTATGATTTGTTTTTCCCTAGTATAAATAGTTCATATTGTAATAACTTCTATAGGCAGTGTGTCTATTGTGAGCCCCCACCATATATCTAGTAAATATACTAGATTGGTAGCGCCCCTATACATAATAATTATTTGACAAATGGACCACCAAATCTTGTGTATGTTTGTGCTTTTTCGTTATCATCTTACTGCATATTTCCTAACATCTAGTACCTCTGAGAGTATGGGGGTAAAGTATAACAATTCAAACTTAAGATACAACATGCTTTTCTGAAAAGTAATCTGCTAATTATGCGTTCCTATAGTTTGACAAAAGGCTGAGGCAATGGTTTTAGAGGGCAGAAGAAAGTGCATAAATTTGAGTGGTATACGATCCTCTAATTAATGGGTACACAAACAAGTAAATTATCGACGAATTTTCGTTGTTGAAACTGATAAAGAAGCATCAACTCACCAGAACACAGCGGGAAATAATGTCGGCAAAGTGTGACAGAGACTTAACGGGATATCTTCCGCCCAGAGCAGGATCAACCATATTCGACAAGGCATCAATGTCATGAAGCTGAGGAACTGCCCATCTAACAAGAAATTGTTCTCCTCGAGCACGTGATCTGAGCATTTTTTGAAAATAAGAAGCAGCGGGTAGAAACCAACCTAACACCGAAAATTTGAGCTCCTATTCTGATACATTACCTGTCGTGCGACATCCTTCCCGTTAAAAGTTCTAACATCACCACTCCAAAACTGTAAACGTCACTCTTTGTAGTGTATATCCCTGACTCAAATTCAGGGGCACCATAGCAGTAGGTTGTGAGAAGCTGTCCTGATAGCTGAGAAAGAAAAATAGAATAATCTTCAGAATGTTATTCTGGGAATTCTATTACAATGATATATAGCGAGAATTATTATATGACAGTAGTAGATACTAATATCATACACTCTTTTACCCTAATATCATATACTGGTCTATTCCTCGGGATGCAAATGGTTAAGCACATTTCCAATTGGCATTATTAGGTCATGGGTTCGAGTTTTAGTGAGAACGTTAGGGTGGGAATTTATGTAACATTATATTCTTTCTTATTAATGTCATGTACTGAATATGAAGAGGTAATAGGAATTAGATTGCAGTCAACTCTTGTCAATTTGCACACATCTTAAAGAAATTTACTCGGCCACCTCATTCTTCTCAAGAAAAAGTCATCATTTAATACAGGGAACAGAGACGTGCTCAAAATCAAGATTTATAACTTTTCCTCCAGAGATAGAGGCAGATATAATTCCTGTGGAGAAGACCGACATATTTAAGATATCTTCATTTACATAACTTGCTAATGTAGTCCAAATAAACGATCATTCTCACTTTTCATCAGATTGTCAAGAGAAAAATACCAGGAATCATATTTACCTGACTTACAGCTCCTGTCAAAATCAATGGAGCCAAACCGCAGTCAGAGACAAGGACAGAAAGTTCATCATCCAGAAGCACATTAGCCGACTTGAAATTCCTGTGAATTATGGGCGGTTCACAGACCTCATGCAGATACCTACCAAAACGGTTCTCACAGTTAGAAATTGGATAAGTGTATATTTTCTTTGAGAATCCTAAGAACTTTAAAACTCAAGCAACAATAGATGGACAAAATGACAAGTATCAATACCTTTAGTGCATATACATATTTGAGTTCAAATGGTTTCTCATTAAAATAAAACAAAAACCATATGAGCAACAAAACTCTCATTTATATCACTTACTCTAATGCTCTAGCAGCTCCAAGTGCCATCCTGATGCGGATATTCCATGTGAGTTTACTCTTAAATTCATCATCGGAGTGCAGGGCATCCTGCAGTGTTCCACTAGCACAGTACTCGTAAACAAATAACCTCTGTCCATGCTCAGAACAGTAACCCATGAGCTCAACCACATTAGCATGCCGGATTCTATCAAGACTGTTAATCAGCTCGATGAACTGCTCATCCTTCAATTGGTTTGCCACTCTTTTGTCCAATTTCTTTACTGCAAGCAACTACAAAAGCACAAAGAGGACTATAATTTAGCAATCCTTACAGAGTTCGGTTTCTTCCAAATGGCAGTGAGATATGCTTATTAAACATATCAAGGAGCGGCCCATTTCCAGGAAGTATGAAAACAAGGCAAAATTTGATATATTAAGGGTTAAGAACCATTTCTAGTATTCTTGTTCGAATTTGCAGTATCAGCTTTAACTTTTTCCAAAAGAACAATCATGATGGATAAGATTATTATAAGAAGGCAGTTAACCAAATAAGTTATCAGAAATCCTACCCTTCCATCAGGTAGTTCTGCCCTATATACATTTCCCAGTGTTCCACTCCCAACAAGATTTTCTTGCGAAAAGCTATTGGTGTACTGCTGAAGAACTGCTATCGAGTAAGCCCGGACAGACGTTGTAGGAAAAGGCCCAGACGAAGGCCTAATTTCAGCTGCTTCTGGAGCTATAATCGGATTCACAAGGACCTTCTCTGATGGAGGTGGTGGAGGCGGTGGAGGCGGCATCATCATGTCTATATCGAATCTGCTCAAATCTATGTCATAAGGATTCTTCTTAGGCGCTCCACCAACACTCATTGGCTTCTTTACCTGCTCTCCATTCCGTGATTTGGGCACAGAACCAAATACTCGTTGATGATTTTCCTCTTTTGTCCTCACAGGAACTGCCCTTTGCGGATTTTCTTCCTTTGCCCACAGAGGCGCTGCTCTTTGAGGATTTTCCTCCTTTAACCTCAAAGGCGCAACAGGTGGAGCTGTTATCATTATAAACACATTCATTATCAAGAAGTGGCCCTGAAAGAAACAACAGAGAGATTTGAAGAATAACAATGATTCAAATACCTTTTTCTACATCACCATCTCTGGGATTTTCCCTGGTGCCCGAGTATGGAGCTATTTCATGCCTCTTTCGGGTTCTGTATGTTTCTCGTCTTTCCCGCAGGCATCTCGGCATAAAAAGAAGGATTGCTAATATCAATATTATGAAGGAGAGGACTGCTGCTATGGATATCCATACAATTCTCTTAGTACTTGGAGACTTCTTTTTGGAACCTCCAGAGTTCGATTCGGCTCCTGTAGATGGTGCATCGGCATGCTTTGTTGGTCTTCTTCCCGACGTAGGTGGTGGCTTTTGCTCAGAAGCGGGTCCTGGAAAAAATGGCATTACCGGCGCTGGTGTCCCTGGAGTTGCTGGTGGAGGTAAAGGAGCAGTACTAGAGTTGAATGGATTCCCATTACTCCTGCATATCGGATAGAAAAACTCGCAAGCATAAGCACTGAAGTATGTAGTAGAAAATTATCAGAACATAAAACTATAAAAAAATTCAAGGTTCTGCGAAAAGAACCATACGAAATGACCTCCTTGTCATGTATCTCAAGAAAAATTGAAAGAAACAGCACATGCCATGCGTATTTTATTGACTAAAGATAAGGGACTGCAACAGAACTTGAAGGTTTGAGACCAACCTGAAACTGGGTATGCTCAATAGCTTCGGAGGTATAGGTCCAGAAAATGTATTGTTCTCTACGTTTCTGAAAGAGCGAGACGACTTAAATTAGAAAGTGTGGATGAAAATATGAATTAGCATTGAGTGGTATGGCTATGGAGAGTACAAATCCTTAAGAGGAAGATCTTGTAAAACATCAAGAGTTCCAGTGAGCTGATTAATCTGCAAGTGACTGTCGAAGAAAATATTAGCTGCCTTTATGCTGATAACAGAATAACAAACCTTTAACGGATGTAGCTTACAGAGTAGTCAGAGATGACAAATTTCTCATTGAAGGCGGCAACTCCCCATCCAAATTGTTACTGGACAAATCTCTGCGAAAAAGATGAATGTGTTTACGAGTTATTGTCAACATGATGATATAATTCTGGGAGTAAATTATGACTGGATCCATACAAATTAACCAGTTCCGAAAGGCTTGCAAATGCATCAGGAATTTCTCCACTCAATTGGTTGTTGTTAAGGGACCTGAAATATTTAGCCAGCTATGAGAAAAACTAGAACAGATAAATCACAAACCAGCCATAAAACATGAGAGTGGGTAGAAATACTTACATAGCTGATAGTAGACTCAGCGACGACAAAGAAGTTGGTATACTTCCTATAAGCCTATTATCTGAAAGAAAACTGCGAAAGGTAAAGGAAGACTATCACATCTCAGTCATCTCAGTCAAATATGTTTCTTGAATAAACTACACAACCCATGTTACAGCAAATTGAGTAAAAGGATCCCATTTCATTTAGTTAGATTTAGGAAGATTAAAACATACATGGCGACTAATGAAGGCGGTAATTCGGATGGAATGCTGCCTCCAATAAGGTTGTTGCTCAGTGTTCTGCCATAACACAAAGTCAGCGTTATCTCAAAGTCAAAAGAAGACGAAGTAAAAAATTTGATTTATCGATAGAAGTTGGTCATGTATTATGGAATCTAATGAACAACTTGAAACTTATCATTAATGTGATACTTGCATTGATTGGAGAGAAGAAAATCCTCCAAGGCTATCGCCTAATTCTCCACCCAGATTAGCTCCAGCCAGTGTTCTACAAGTAAGGTGATGTGAGTATTTAGTTAAATCGACCAAACACAATCAATCATTTTCAAGTAAAATTGTCCATACATTGAAATTATGGAAGATGAGGCATCACATGAGACCCCTTGCCAAGGTATGCTGCCACCACACGGGTCTCCACCAGTAGCAACCCATCCCGGAAGAGAGGGTGATCCCAGTGAAACATATAAGCTATTGATTGCAGCAACTGTTTTCAGTAATTCCATAACCAAATATTCGTGAGTACAACCATTAAACATTTCAAGAATCGAACTTCATCTGGGACAACATGATAATAAATACAGTTTCCGTATAAAAAGAAAAAAAGAAAACAAAAGATGTCAATCGCAGTGCAACCATAGAAACAAGCTAAGGCAACAGCTTATAAATCCAACTTCAAGAAAATGCAGTTGTAAGCAAAATCGCTTGTTGAAATTAAATAATTTAGTTATCAAAAAGGAAACAGAATAAATAATAATTACTCTCGGAAACAATCCAAGCCTATGTATCAGTGAAGACCAATTTTCTCAGCTTATATAAAATAACTAGCTAAATAATCATACACTAAGTTATACTAGAAAATGTACCATAACAAAACAATAATCATCTCGACTTCTTCTCCAACTGCAACAATTATAACCAAACAAA
>AYJT01062045.1:0-10640 GCA_001278415.1 Ocimum tenuiflorum | reverse complement strand
GTGTTGGGGCTAGTGCACTACGTGTATGTCGGTCAGTGAGGACAAATTCCTACTGACGCCAGACATCGAAACCAGTGAAGGAGGCCTACTTCCTGGCTCAGGCGAATGATAGCATATGTGTTTGAAAATGATGTAGAGAATGGAAAATAACTTGCAGGTTTATCTAAAAATATTTTGTGCTCATAAGGTAGATTTAACTAAAACTCTGATGTGTCAACATGAGGCACGGCATGACATTCAAATTATGTATGTATAATTTCGGGCATGTATTCATTGAGTGCAATCAATGTACTCAGCCTCTGCATATATTCTTAAATGTGCAGGTTGAGCAGCTGATGGAGGTGGAGGATGCCGGAGCTGAAATAGCCTATTACTAAATAAGACCCCGAATTTCATATCGTCATATATGTTACCCAGCCATTGTATTTTGCTGTTATTTCTACAACTCTAATAACCAAAACCGGTCTATGATATTTCTGCTGATATGAACTTCTGATAATATTCTATATCTTAAGACCCGAATTGAATATTAAACTATTGTTTGCATGTTATGATGAAATTATGAATTTTTTTATGCGTCTTAATATATCTGTTGTTTCGAATCACATTTCCTGTTCTCCGCCGCCGTCGCGTCCCGGCGGACTGGCTCAGGCTGGGGTGTGACAGAGAGAAACGCCAATCTTCTTCGATTCAACTTCGCAATGGAAAAAGGTATATAATCTATATGTGAGAATCATAGATTTCAAGATCCTATAAATTTTAGATTATTAGAGATTTAATTGAAGACTGCATGAATAGTTTTACAGTTAGCAGATATTTCTTTTTTTCGAAAATTTCCTTACACACCATAATACACTCTTGAAAATTTTGCAATTATAGCACAATTTTTTTCCTAACCAATTGTAGCTGACTTATCCAGAATCGCATCCACATGGTGTAGTGGAAATAAAAAAAAAAATGAAAAAATAAGTCATGACTAAGACCTGCAAATGAGTTTAGCTGCGCCACTCATTAGCTATTCGAATCTCAACTCGTTTAGTAAAGCGTGTTAATCAAACGAGTTAAATTTAAACTTTGCAATATTATACTCGTAAACTCGTTAGCTAAAAATAGTAAGAAAATTGAAATTATTATTTTTATAAAATTTATATTTTTTATTCTTTAGATAATGACATGTATAATAAGCATTTTAGTTGATTTTGTTATTTAAAATAATAGAATGAATTTGAGTAAATATAATATTTTGTACTTAAATTAATTTAAAAATAATAATTATTTAAATTTAAATTTATATTTAAAAAGTTTGTTATTGCTCAATTAAGTTTGCAAACATCTAAATATTAGATAATAAAGCTCCAAATTTGACTTCATAATAAATAAGTCAAACTTAAGCACGATAATACTCGGTCTAATTACATCTCTAGTTATGATCATTGACCAGCTTTAGGACCTGATTGGAGAGCATAACTGAAGATATCTCATTCTCCATTTTGCAGAGAAATTTATATTAGTTTATGCAACGGAATGATGCTTCAATTCCTCAAAGACATGAACGTCGATTGAAATTAAATTTAACTAACCTTTTGAAGAATCACTTCCGTTCCTTCCATGAAGAACGAACTAGAAACTGTGGTTTGTGATCACATCTCGATCTCATTTCGTTTGCAAAAACCACAGTTGAAGGACTGCAATCAATCACTTCTAGCTTACAAGGATAACCCAGTTTGTAATACTTGTCAAGAAACTGAATATCTTGTAATTTGTAGCAGTGTTTTAAGCACAAGCTTCCAAGCCAATTGAAACTTCCAAATTCAACTTTAAGCTGCACTAGATCAGTGCCTTCAATGAGAAGATATCTGAGTGTACTGAATTCACCATGTTTTACTTCCCATTTCGGCCCTCGGAAGGCATAGCATCGCAACTTGAGCACTTCAAGTTTTGGCAACGAACCGATTATGCTCATATATTCCCAGGGATATCCCAAGCCACTCAAATGCAACTTTGTTAGACTTTTTGGGAACATTGACAGAGGAGCAGGTAGTGTCACAATCTCAGGCTTCAACTTGGGATTCACAATGACACATTTAAGTGACCTTAGTTCACTCAACACATCAATGTGGCTTAAACAATGCAGGGCTTTCATGTCATCATCAGGTAGCAACTGAATTTCAACTCCTAACTTTCTGAGATTAGGGATTCTTTCAAGAACCTCTTTGGTGCAAGTTTGAGCACTCACACCTATAAGTGTTAAGAGGTTTTCCAAGGAAGAATCACCACTCGTATTTGGTAAGTTGGTTCCCATGATTTGGATGTGTTTGAGGTCTTTCATATCCCATATCTCTATAGGCACATAGGTCGGTGCTCCACTCGATTTAAAAATTCTCATGTATCGATGCATAATCAAGACTTGAAGATTCAAGAGTTTGGATATTGAAGCAGGGAGGTTACCGTTGTAAGTCAAGGCAAGGTACCTCATGTGAACTAGTTGCAGTACTTGTGTTGGAAACTCGTAGAAACGGATTTGAAGAGCGTCAAGTACCCTGAGTAGCCTCAAACTGAAACATATAGGCACGGTGTATGGATAAAAGGGGCCTAGACAAAGGAGAGAACGTGCAGTGGAGGAACAACCATCTTCCAATGAAGCATAAACATCATTTATGCTTAATAAGATGTTGTTATGGAAGCTCAATCGACGCTGGCTTTTCATACTTTCTTCCAAACCATCAGCAAGGCTTGTTAAAACATGAAAAAACTTATTCTGTTCAGCCTCTCTATAACAGAGGTGCCAAAATGCGGACTGAAGTCGGCAAGTTTTTACATCATCACCAATTTCATAACCAAAATTGGTGCTTGTTTGGCATCTGAGAACTACATTATGATCAATAAGCTTCCCTAAATAGGTTCGACCACAATCTTCTAAAATTTCTTCTTCAATAGGCTCAAGAAACCCCTCAGCCATCCACATGCGCAAGAGGTCTAGTTTTGAGACCTCATAATTTTGAAGGAAAACACCCATATATAGAAAGCATGGTTTTAAATGCTGAGGTAAGTATTCATAGCTTGGAAATAATACCTCACATAGTTGATCGTATGCCGCCATGAAAATGGAGGATTTTCTGTTCTCAGCTACGCCTTTCCAATACTCTGCAGTCTTCTCAGATTGTAATAGGAGGCTGGCAACTGTGACGATCATAAGAGGAAGACCATCACACTTTTCTGCAATCTTCTTCCCATATTTCTCGAGTTCAGAAGGGCAATATTCTTCTCCAAACACCCTCTCACGAAGAAGAAGCCAACTTTCGTCTTTGTTCAACAACTGCATTTTGTGCACTTTCTTGCTCCAATGCTGATCAACATATCGAGCCACATCGTGTAACCTAGTTGTAACCAAGACTCGGCTCCTCGAATTTTCTCGAAAGCCTGTTTCCGGAAGAGATTGTTTGAGGTGATCCCAAACTGAGGTATCCCACATATCATCCAACACAATGAGACATCTCTTCTCCTTCACAATACGTTTCAAATATTCTTTTCTCTCATCTCCTTCCATCGACATTTTTCCGAAACTAGGGTCTAGTTGGACTAGAATATCTCGTTCAAGTTCGTCTAGTCGACAATTCCTGCCGATCGTAATCCACGCACGACAGCTGAACCCGAACTCAAACAGATAAGGTATGGATTCATCAACCGTGAGTGAATCATTATAGATTTGCTCAGCAAGCATAGTCTTCCCGGTTCCTGCCATCCCCTCTATTGGTATAACGGTGAAATACGGGTAGGGTTTCAACTCCTCTTTGATTTTGATCAATAAATCAGATAATGATGATCCAACCATATTTAATTTCCTTACACCAGAATCAGTTGTCAACGAAACATCACGATGAACTGCCTCTTCAGGCATCGGGTGATCTAAATTGTAGATGTACTGCTCCTCCATCTTCCTCAGAGTTCCGATGAAGTCGTCAACATCTGCTCGTAGCTCGTGCAGTTGCAGGTGGACATCGCTCTCAGATTGTGAGAGTATCCGATTAGAGACGTGAGATTCAAGTAAATCTTCGAATTTCCACACGGTCTCTTTGATTCGTTCATCAACAGCATTTATCTTCTTCCGGCAGTCCCCTTTGGAGCTGTTATCCAGTCTTTTCAGAATTTCCTGCAACCACTTCAGCTCCCGATATGCGAGATCTACGGTTTCTGTGGAGGGGGAAACAAGTGAAACCCGTGGAGAATTTTTTAGGATCTCGATTGTTCTCTGAAGAGAAATCACTGCAGCAAAAGCCATCTCGAATGAAGAAGGGAAAACAGAGGGACGTTGTTGTTACGGCTGGAGAAGATTGGAGATGAAGGGGGTCAAGTTTCAACGTGATTTATGAATTTAACAGCTGTTAAAAAACAATAGTGGCCAGATATTTAAAATATACAGATTTCAGATTTTAAGAAGTCATTTAGAAATTCACACATTTATTTAATTTAAGATTTGTTATGACATCACCCTCGTTGACTTTTTTAATCCTACATTAAATAAAATCACGCGGATGTCCTCATGTATAATCGAACTCGTGACCTTTAAGGACATGGAAAAAGTGTTTACCACTGCACCCTGTATAATATTAGAGTTTCGTGCTGGCATAGTGTTGTTTAATGCTTTTTATTCCAAATCCGTAAAAATTATTATTTTTGCGAAAATGAATATATTAAAAAAGATTAGTAATCAAATGACAATTATTTGCTTGAAAAAATGTGAGAACTTTTATTATTATATTTTGTATAGTACGTTATCATGCACTAAATTGATCATTGTTGTAGTCTATAAATAATGTTAACTTTATTGCATAATAATGTACAATTTGAATAATGATCAATGTATACATAACAATGTTACAGATACAAAATAATAATGATTAGTTTCCAGTTCCCACAAATTAAATAGTTCTCACTAGAATGCATCCCTATATTTTTTTATTTAATGTCTGATTATGTGTGGTTAGATATATATCTATTAAATTATTTGGGGTAAAAATTGGTTTAGTCCAATTATTTATAAAAGTTGTAGGATAATTTACCCTAACTTTCAATTATAGGATAAAATTCCATAATAAGTGAAATAGTAGAATAATGTATCTTAACTTTCAAACTATGGGATAAAATCCCCTAATTAGTAAAATAGTGAGATAATTTATCATATTTCCCCTCAGTAGTATGTAATTGCTTGTTAACTAATGAGAATGTGAGGAAACCGTTTTGGAGCTTTTTTGGATGAGATATAACTACCACTATATTGGTTTAGTATTACTATAGATTTATTTTGTTTTCAAGTTGTAATTGTGATAGATGATTTGTAATATCCCTAATTTTTATTTCCAGAAATTTATCAAAATAAACAGGGAATTATTTAATCTTTACTCATATTTTATCTCATAATAATTAAATTATACGATTTTAAGTATTTGTGCTATTTTTTTATTATAGCATCGTGAAACAATCCGAGATTTTGAGAATCATGTGGAGAATCATCAAATAGATTTTGGGAATGGAATTCGATCAATTCATGATGTTGCGGATCGACATGAATGTTGGTGGAAATTTCGAATTATATGTCTTGGAAAATACAAAAATGACACGATATGATTTCGAACCTGTGAAATTTTTCCTTGGTAAAATTTCATGTTGTATATTGGACAGGAAGAAAGAAATAAAGTTTGGTGGTGTTATATCAGAAATAAGAAAAATAAGATGGCAGAGTGACGTGGTTAGAAATAATGCTTAGTTTTGCTCATGTAACTCTTGATGATAGTAGCTCACTTTAAACTTAGATCTTGTATTTGGTTATGACTACGTAATAGTTAGGACAATCAAAGTTTGAAGAGCTAAAGACTGAAGATTTGAAGAGCTCAAGACTAGAAGATCAAGTCAGAGAAGACCGGAGCTGATAAGGAAACCAATTCTAAGGGACCAAAATAGAAGAATAAACTCGGTCCTATGAAGTTCAGAATTGTAATAGAAGATCCAGTTCTTCGGATCCAGAACTCCCACTTTCAGGAGGAAATTGAGATGATTCTGAGATCATCCAGCTGACAGTTTCAGATGAAGGACTATTCCAGCTGACCAATCAGCTTCAGAAAGAAGTTGAAAACTGAGTCATTCAAGGAAACAAGTCATACTCAGTTACAACACTTCTCAATCAAAAGTGTCAGAATAAAAAGTCAGGAATGTGAGTAGCGGTTACCTAACACCATCTCAATGATAAGATTTATAAGAAAAAACTATAAATATCGAGTGAAATGAAGATAAAAGTGATGGGAAATTAGCATCATAAAGATGACACCATGAAGATCAGAGTAAAGACCAATCCTCTCTGGAATCTGCACAAAATTCAATAGAGCCAACCACTATCTTTCTACATGATCTCAACCGTCCAGACCGGTTACAGGTTCAAATTTTTGGCTCTATAAATACATTGCTAATCTTCTCGATGAAGCATAAGTATTCTTCTTCTTTTCATTTTCTTTACATCTTCGAATGATATCCTTTCAATATCTTCGATCAACTTTCCCCAATTGTTCCAATGGCTTTCGCACCAAAAGGGACTACGCATCCAATTTTATTGAAGAACAAAATGATAGAGCTTGAACTTGTTAAAAGATAGATGAAAGACAAAAGGATCGAATAAAACAAACTAACATTGGCACAAGCTCCATCTTGAGTAACGTAAGTCCAGCCAAGGAGGGAGAAGGCTACTGAAGAAAACCAGAGGCTGCTGAACAAGTTGTCGCCGAAAGTCATCAACATAGAATGACAATCAAAGTCATCCTTCATCTCAAACTTTAGAGGAAGTCGGAGCATCCAAGGGAAAAGAGGCTGATGAGAAGGGAAGTGTGCATAAATACATCTCGAAAAATCAGCCTCTGCCTAGAGTAACTTCTGTAGTTAGTCACAATGCTTGGAGACTAACAAAGAAAGTTACTCTAATTAAATTTAGTTTAGATCATTGTATGGGGTTGTATTCTATTTATAAAAAGCTCATACAATCCATTCTAAACTACTTTAAGAAATGTTCTCTGTCTTTTGTAGACAATAACTTGTTGTCTTAAAAGAAGACTTTTCTTTTACTTTTGTAACTATACTGTAATATATACTCATGCAATTTAATATCAGTTACATCTTTTTCTATAGTTTTAAATGACAATAACTCTTTGTCTCGATAAATTTTATCTGCTTATATTGTACATATTTCTTGATTCAAACTGAGCATGCGCATTGTAAAAGCAGTCAGTTCTATCCTTATACGTTCTTATCAACCTCAACTGAGCATGCACGGCCTGATACAGTCAGTTCTGTAAATATTCTTTAAATACTTCTTTATTAACTAAACTAAGCATACACTTTAAGGTGTAGTCTGTATCTAACTTGTCTAACTCAATAACTAATAATAAACACTACAAACTGAGCATGCATAAATACATGTGGTATCAGTTTGAAGGATAATTTACATTTCTCACAATTTATTTTCTCGCGATTTATATTCCTATAATTTATTTACTTTTGAAAATTATTTAATATCCGAACGTGGCTCGCATAATTTAAGTGCAGTCAGTTCTAAGAATGTTAAACAAGTGATATTATTCAATGTAATAGGTATGCCTGCGCATATTACCTTTTTATTTTCAGAGGCTTTACATCATCAAAAGGGGGAAATTGTTAGAAATAATTCTGAGTTTTACTGATGTAAACCCTTTATGATAGTAGTCCACTTTAGACTTAGATCTTATCTTAGGTTAGGACTATGTAATAGTTAGGACAACCGAAGTTCGAAGAGTTGAAGACTGAAGAACTGAAGAGTCTAATACTAGAAGATCAAGTCAGAGAAGACTAGAGCTGATAAGGAAACCAGCTCTGAGGGACCAAAATTGAAGAATAAACTCGGTCCTATAAAATTTAGAATTATGATAGAAGATCCAGTTCTTAGAATTCAGAACTCCCACTCTCAAGAGAAAATTGAGACGATTGTGAAGTCATCCAACTAACAGTTTCACAGGAAGGACTGTTCCAGCTGACCAACCAGCTCAAGAAAGAAGTCATTGAAGGAAACAAGTCATACTTAGTTACGGCACTTCTCAAGCCAAAGGATCAGGACAGCTGATCCGAAAAACAAGCAGCACCTAAAAGCAGAAGTATCAGAACAGAAAGTCAGGAATGTGACTAACGGTTACCTGACACCATCTCAATCATTGAATTTCTGAGAAGATACTATAAATATTAAGTGAGATGAAGATAAAACAGAGGGGGAGTCGGCACCATAAAGATGACACCATGAAGATCAACGCAGAGACCAACCCTCTCCGGAATCTGCACAAAATTCAATAAAGTCAACCACAGCAAATCTCATGATACTTCCTCAACTAACCAAGTACATTATGTTTATGAAGGGAATCCAAACGTCAACTTGGGTAGGATGTGGAGCATCGATCCAGGAGGAGATCGAAGTTCCGTTTGCTGTTGTGCCTAAGTCCTCGAGCGGCGATGCCTGACGATTGAGAAAATTGACTTATTGTAATTCGTGTTTTAAAAACACTGCGTACTTTAAGTTAATAGTGGATAACCTTCTAGCTGACAAAGGAAAAGAGGATGTAGGATCGATATTTTCCGAACCTCTATAAAATTTATTGTGTCAGTTTTATGGCTATCTTGTATCTACATAATATTTAAAATCTGATATTTGAATGCATGTTTCTCGACAACCGCATTACATTTGCATAAGCTGAGCTGACCCAATCAACTTATCTAGTCTTTACAATATATCGTCAAACTCATATATTCTCAATTGACTTAAAAAGCTTGTCAGTATAACTCAGCTTAACTAACTCGTATAACTGCAACTAAACTTAACCATAACTAAACAACAACATTATTTCTCTAAGTTCTAAATGATTCAACTCGAGTCTGAAGGACACTAACAGCCCCCAAGATTTAATTCTGTAAGAAAGGCTAGTTTCCAGATCTACCGATTCCCGAGCCCAGCTAAATGCGGGGTAGGTGGCGTAAATTTGTATTATGTTATAGAAAGAAGAGGTTGAAAAAAAGGTAAGTGTCAAATTTCTTAGTACAAAGGAAGAATACTTCAATATAAGAGTTCTTTATTGGACCTTATGATATTCAATTCAAGCTCCTCGATCTCTCCTCTTAGCGTGCATAGTTTGCTTACATGCTACCTTAGGCACATCTCTCTTTCTTAGTTTCACGTTGGCCTAATGAATGAAAGTCAGTCTATCCTTGATAACAGACTTTTTTCCATTCTTTAAGTCCCGGAAAGGGCAAGGGCTCCAACTCCTTTAGGAAAAAGTGTTCCATCCCGGCCAAACTATGCACGGGTTGTGGGAAGAAGTCTAGTGGCTTCAAGGTGCACCTTATTTATGCTATGAGTATGGGACCGACTTACATCATTTTAATAAAGGTTATTAAACCTTATTTCATTAAAATCTTCCACCGTACACCACCTTATCCTCATCCTCTTAGATAGAGAGAGAGGTAGGAAAAGACAGAGAGAATTTTAAAGGGACTGAGAGAGACTGAAGAGAGAAGAAGCACAGCATGACAGTGGTCAAGTTGCCACTTTGGTGGGTATTTATTTTCCCTTTTTTACCCCTGTTTTCTATGAAATTTAACAATAATCCCATCCCCACTTGTCATTACTTTGATCTAGGTTGGTTGGTGGAGTCGGAGGTGAATGGAGTCAGGAAACACACGAAGATCATATCTCGTTGGCCATTGTGGTGATATTTTATTGTGGTAGCTGAACCACAGCTATGTCATCCCAGCTGTGAAACTTACAACTAAAACTCCTCAGCTGTGAAAGGAATTCAACTGCAGTTCCCTCAGAACTGATAGCTGACCTATAGATAAGATTAATTCTAGAGCTGACTTCTAAAAAGAAAACTGACATCCAATGAATCTCTCTCTACCAAGTTAGAAGAAAAGTCCGGTTGTCCCTTTGACAAACTGAGACAAAAGAGGAATATTCAGAGCTGACTTTCGGAATGTTTCCTGAAAAGGCATTCTGATGGTAAGTATTATCCAGCGGTCCATAGCCGAAAGCTGACGGACTGGTGGATAAAGTTCTGAAAAAGCCTGTTGCAAGTACAACAATAGCTGTATCCCTCTGACGACGGATTTAACTATTCAATCCATGCTTTCCACCTACTACTAGTCAAATCCGACAAGTATAAATAGTGGAGTCAAAGAAGAGAGGAGACTACTGAAACTCTATCTGCTCTAAGCTGTCTACTCACTCTCTCTTACAAGCATCCAAAGCTTTTTGAGTTCTAAACTCGAGATCCGGAGAACCTAAAGCTGTTTGTTAGCTAAAGGTTTCCGAGAACCTTTCTTCAGACTTCCGTCTGAGAAAGGATAAATACCAAACTGATCTACGTTCTGAAGGAAACTGAAACCCTCACCTACCGGTCTAAGAAACCTAGGAGGTGGACTCCGGTAAAGCTTCGAAGATCAGCCGTGCCTGCGACCGAAAATATAGAAGCTCTCCGTTTCTGAAGAATCCTAGTTGTAAATCGTGTTCAAACAGCGTGTATAACGAAGATTAGTGAATTCCCTTCATCTAAAGGGAAAGGGGACGTAGGATTGATTAAATT
>AYJT01062025.1:0-14981 GCA_001278415.1 Ocimum tenuiflorum | reverse complement strand
AAAAAAAAAATAATGCTTGTATGTAAAATGTCAATAAAATTATGGGATTTTATATTATATTGCTACGGCATTATAATAGTTATTCAATAAAATTTTCGATTTTGAAAGAAATAATTAGTGCAAGTTAAATTTCATAAGTTTGGTTTTGTGTAAGATACACAAATCATCTAAATTATAGCATTCCCTGAAAGCATATAATTCAAATTTCTGTTATCTGTTTCGAAAAAAAAAAATTATTTATTACTTCATATTATAATAATTAATATATTTTAACCCCGTCTCTTTAACATCGTGTACAGACTTTTGATGAGAATACATTTATGATGTATTAGCTGGATTTAACCAAGATTAAAGTAAACAAATAAGAAACTTGATGATTAAACTCCAACATTATACATGGAAATTTCTTATAAATTATAAGAATCAAAGTTTACAAGTGTGAATAGAATTCAATCCTCCAATATAGAGTTCTCCAAAACCAAACTCATTATTTAATCATCATAAAAATGTCTAATCTCCCTGTTTTTCCACTGCCATTAGTTCAGTTGTCGTAATCAATATAAAAACATTCAACGCCATTACATATTGAATAATAATACAAAATCTTGAAAAAAAATGCGAGTATACGTAATGCAAGAAATCAACCATTTGAAATTGCAGCATGTTTATTGCAGAAAAAAAAAAAGAAAAAGAAATGGGATAATTGGAAAAATGATGAAGTGTAATAAAATATTGAAGAATGTTACAGACAGTTGTTAGATGTTAATTTAATTGACTTTATTTAAAAGTCCATTAAAGCTCTCTCTCTTCCACAAGCTTTGCCACCACGCACCAGCCAGTCTCACTTTCTCTGTTCACACACTCTCTCTCTCTCTAGAAACTGCAGATCTTCATTCGCGGTGACTGATCAAGAATCAGCGTTTGGAAGAAATGGGACTCTGGTTCAGATCCCTGTCAAGCTTCTCAGCTCCTACATTTTTGCTGTTTTTCTTGATTTCTTGCTTCAGCTTCACTTCTACAGGTGATATTCTGTCCATTCTCCCGACATTTCTCTTTCTTTCCGAAAGATTTTGTTGGTGTAAAAGGCTTTTCTCTGTGGGCTCCAAATTATGAGTATTTGTTATATTAAATGCGATTGTTTTACCTTGATTGAACGGGTTTGATTGGATTGCAAAATGCCTCGGGTCTTTAGCTAACTGTACGGATTTTTAACTTGTTTCAGTTGGTGAATCTTAAATTAAAGAACTTTACTGTTTCTCTCTTGAAACTGGAATTGACTTTTGATATGAACCGGCGCTTGAGGTAAAATATATCTCAGCAAATTTGAGTTGTTTTAGAGCTAGAAAAATTCAGTCTTGATTTCTTCTGCTTTCGAGCTTATAAAAGTTCAAATGGGCATGAATTGTTATGTTTTCTTTATTTCTTCAGCATAGATTTGAGATTACTTAATCTTGATGTTTTCTGCTTCTACCAGAGATCATATATAATTTATTTGAAACTAAAGAATCAAGAGTTCTTAATCCAAGATAATATATGTTAGATTTTAATTTTATTCTTTACACTTCAGTGAGATTCTATTTTTGTTGCCATTTTTGTTGTTTTCTGGATTCATTTTTATAGAATTATGAGTACTGCTGAGAATGTGACACCACTTTCATAAATGTTTAGTTTCTCTTCAATTTCTGATATGTTTCTTTTCTTCACTCTTTCTTTAGAAGCTTATGATGCTCTTGATCCTAATGGAAATATCACAATTAAGTGGGATATTATCAATTGGACACCCGACGGCTATGTGGTATGTGTTTTCTATCCTCTTTGTTTCACCATGACTGTGATTTTCGTTAAGGTTTTGAATTACTGTGATCATCAAGCTTTTCCAATGGTTTAGACTTCCCTTGAAATGTGCAGGCTGTTGTGACAATGTTTAACTTCCAACAATATCGTCACATTCAAGCACCGGGATGGACTTTAGGATGGACTTGGGCAAAGAAAGAAGTGATTTGGGGCATGATGGGAGGTCAAACCACTGAGCAAGGAGATTGCTCGAGATATAAAGGAAACATTCCGCATTGTTGTAAGAAAGACCCAACAGTTGTCGACTTATTGCCTGGAACTCCTTATAACCAACAGATTGCAAATTGTTGCAAAGGAGGGGTGATCAATTCATGGGGCCAAGATCCGAGTAATGCTGCAAGTTCTTTCCAAGTCAGTGTCGGTGCTGCTGGAACTACCAATAAAACTGTCAGGTTGCCCAAGAACTTCACACTGAAAGCACCCGGGCCTGGTTATACCTGCGGGCCTGCAAAAATCGTGAAACCTACTAAATTTATCACTCAAGATGGAAGAAGAACCACGCAAGCAATGAGTAAGCTCTCCTCTTTGTGATGTCATTTTTGTTTATTGGGATCTTTTTATGATATATAGATGATTTATGTTGCATGGAGTTGCTATCTACTTTCAAGAAACATGGTGGGGTTGCATTAATGGCCCTTTTAATGGGGTTTCAATAAATGGAAGATTCATTTATAGATGATAATATGGAGAAGACATCATCTTTCCTATTCTTGGTTTCTTTTTAACAAGCTGGACCGACAAAATAGCCTTTTATTAGTCCTTTTTGATACGAAGATTCTTTCTTATGTTTCTTCTATCTCATTACAGTGACGTGGAATGTGACTTGCACATATTCACAGTTTCTGGCACAGAAAACTCCAACATGCTGTGTCTCACTCTCATCTTTTTACAATGACACGATTGTCCCTTGCCCTACCTGTACCTGTGGTTGCCAAAACAACCTTACTCAGCCAGGAAGCTGTGTAAAGTGAGTTTTCCCATCTACACGTATTCTCATTTACTTACATTGTCCATAATTTTTTGTGTTTGCTTCATTGCTCCTTGCAGCCCAGATTCACCATACATTGCCTCAGTGGTTTCTGCTCGAGAAAAGAGTAATAGCTTGGCACCGCTTGTACAATGCACCAATCATATGTGCCCAATTCGAGTCCATTGGCACGTGAAGCTGAACTACAAGGAATATTGGCGGGTCAAGGTCACAATAACGAACTTCAATTACAGGATGAATTACAGCCTGTGGAATTTAGTTATCCAACACCCCAATTTCGACAATCTCACACAGATATTCAGCTTCAACTACAAACCCCTAAACCCATACCAAAACATAAGTAAGTTGCACTATAAAAAGTATCACTCTTTTTATTTTCACATTTCTTACTGCAGTAGAATTTCTAAAATTTTGTGTAAGTTCATTGGGCATCAAGTCTTCTAAATATTTAGCATGGAGTAGTAAACTTAATCATTACTCTAATGTTATGTTTTTGTGCCATGACAGATGATACTGCGATGTTATACGGTGTGAAATTCTACAATGACTTTCTTGAGCAGGCCGGGCCTAACGGAAATGTGCAGTCTGAGCTTCTATTCCGAAAGGATAAATCTACTTTCACTTTTGAAAAGGGGTGGGGTTTTCCAAGAAGAGTTTACTTCAATGGTGATAACTGTGTTATGCCACCCCCAGATGCATATCCATATCTCCCAAATGCTGGTTTTCGAGAAAATATCTCCATGTTTATGCTATTCATCACTCTGTTCATATCTGTGGCGTTCCATTTTTCGTGTGTCTAAGAATCCTCCATCTTCAACTGGATTTGCTCCTGCCATTGCTGAACTTTGATGAACTCAATTTCATCCTTTTAACATATTCACAAGATTCAGGTGCACAGATCCGCGACGAGCTTAAAGAATTCTTGCTAACTGTAATTGTTGGTGAATGCTGCCCTTCATATATTCATCTAGATGTACAACATGTTATGATACTTATTTCCTGTGCTTTTGTTCATAAATTTTTGATAGAATTGTAACAAGACAAGAACTATTTTGTATATTGCACTGCAATTAAATTATCTCTTTCCAGCTCTTCAATTCCTCCCTTGATCAATTTCTAGCAACCAAGTTACAGTGTGGAAAAAGACAATTTATGCAATTCAAATTGCATTTTCATGTATGTGTATATCTCAGCACAGACATCAAGCCTCAAAATTTCTAATATTACAAATATGGAGTCTCATCATCTTCACATTATTGTGAGAAAGAAGAGTGCAACAGAGACTATAACTGCTGACAAAACAGCTCGAATCGGAGTTGCAGAATTTGGCAGAAACGGATAAGATTCCGGTGGGGGGAGCATGCACTCTTCGCCGTTGAAATAAACTTTCCGAGGGAATGCCCATCCTTCCTTGAAAGAGAAAGTGTTCTTATCCTTCTGCATAAGTACTTCAGACTGTACATTTCCATATTGCCCAGCTTCCATCAGCAGATCATTGTAGAATTTCATGCCATAAAACATCCCTGTGTCATCTGCAGGTCAAGTTTGAAACAATCAGTTGCCATATTTTTCACCACTTTCTTGAATCTTTTGCTTGATTATACAGAGACTTACTGATAGAGCCGTAGGGAACTAGGGACTTGTAATCGAAGCTGAAAACTTGAGTCACGTTGTTGAGATTAGGGTGCTGAACAACGAGAGTCCACTGCGTGTAGTTCATCCTGTAGTTGAAGTTGGTTATGGCGATCTTCGCCCTCCAGTAGTCCTTGTAGTTCACCTTCACGTGCCAGTGCACTCTGATAGGGCACATATGGTGCGTGCATTGTAACAGAGGCGCGTTGTCTTTTCTGGGAGTGTTCACTCCCAACACACTCAGAATCTTGGAATCAGATCTGTATCATCAACAATGTTAACACCATTGACATTTTTGTCAGACATGTGAAGTGGAAAAAAAATGGTGAGTTTATTACTTGACACATTTGTTTTTGTTTTCACAGCCACAGGCACAAGAAGGGCAAGGAGTGATGGTCTCATTGTAAAAAGAAGAGAAGGACACACAGCAGCTTGGATGTTTGTGGGCTAGAAACTGAGAGTATGTGCAGGTCACATTCCATGTCACTGCAAACAGACAATCAGATCTCAGAAAAAGTCATTTTAGACATCTCCATGACAAAATCAAGAAAAGATTCAAACTTACTGAGGGCTTGAGTTTTTCTCCTCCTATCAGGGGTGAGGAAGTTAGTCGAGGGCACAACCTTAGCGGGCCCACAAGTGTAGCCAGGTCCAGGGCCTAACAAAGTGAAGTTCTTTGGAAGTTTGACGGTCTTGTTTGAAGTCCCAGCTTGGCCAACGCTGACTTGGAAAGCGGAAACAGCAGCTGTCGGGTCCTGGCCCCACGCGGCCAAGACTCCACCTTTGCAGCAGTTGCTGAACTGCTGATTGTAGGGAACTCCAGGGAGTAAATCTACAACAGTGGGTGTTTTCTTGCAGCAATGTGGGATGTTGCCTTTGAATTTGGAGCAGTCACCTTGCTCTGTGGTTTGTGCTCCAACCATGGACCAGATTACTTCCTTCTTCGCCCATGTCCACCCCAGAGTCCAACCAGGGCTCATGATGTGTCTGTACTGTTGGAAATTGTTCATGGTCACCACAGCCTGTGGGAGAAATGGAAGGATTTTGTGATAGTAAGTTTCATGAGGAAATCTTGAATCAAGAATTCCATCAAGATCAGAATGTGTTAGCAAGAAACAGAAGATTGATACAAGATTCAAGAATTCCATCAAGATCAGAATATGTTAGCAAGAAACAGAAAATTGGGACAAGGTTCAAGAATTCCATCAAGATCAGAATATGTTAGCAAGAAACAGAAGATTGAGACAAGGAGTTGAGTTGAAACGGAATGGACGAGTAACTAACTAACTAACTAACTAACCACATAGCCATCTGGTGTCCAAGACATTATATCCCATTTGATTGTGATGTTCCCATTTGGATCCAATGGATCGTAGGCGACTGCACGACGAAAAGAAACAACGGAATTCATCTAACAAAATGAATCAAATTGCAAAACTACAAAAGAAGGAAAAAAACTCATACCTGTGGAAGAAAAGAGCACAGAAAGAAAGAAAGCTGCAGTGACTAATCTCATGTTTTTCTTGAAATGGAGAAAGAAACAATGTTGTGCAACAGACAGAATTCAGACCCTTTTTGTTGGAGGGAAGAAGTTTAGGATGTAAGAAAGAAATGTGTAAAGTGAAAGTTTTTTGTAGAGTATTTCAGATGTCTCTACCCACTGGCAGTTGGATGCTAGTGACATTTTGCAGTCTGCTCCATGTTATAAAACTGATGCAATTCATGTATCTCCAGTCACTTTTTTCTTTTAAAGAAAATTTTGTTTGTAAATTAATCAATCTGTTGTTGAACTTTTATTATACTCTTTTGTAGTTGATGGACATTCTAGAAAAACACATATATTTTCTCATTATACTAATTCAGATTGTAATCAGTTTCTTGTTTGGTTCCATGTCTGTATCATGAATGCTAGCACATTCCTTAATCCTCATGGAAAACAGAATTTTCTAGAAATGAACAAAATTTTGATTTTCTTGAAAGCAAAAGGAGGAATATTTATAGACATAAGCCATTTATGCAGTAAGTATTCATTACAGTAAGTTGAGAAAGTCACTTAAATCAAATTGCTTTCAATTTAACTATTGAAAACATGCTAATTAAAACTACAGTTTTTGTATATGAAGTTTGTATCTCATATTTTTAATTCATACGATATAAAATGAGATGATGCTCAATAGTTCGAATCTGACCGATCAGAACCCACTTCATTAGGTTACTAATAAAAGTATTTGCTAATAAAATAAGATAATAATGCATTGTAACATAAAAGTAAAGCATTTTTTGTGTGAAATTACCGATGCATACATGTATGGGATCAAAATATTTGATGGGAAAAAAGTACGGGATAAGATCCTCTGTTGTGGTATAATACACAGCACACAATGTTGTGCCAAATCTAACCCTTGAAAAATTCTTTAAGCAAAAAAACAAGGAGAAAATAAAATAGAACGGAGGGTGAGATGATGACACATCATCCTCTATTGTACATTTAGTACAACAGGGATCGACTCTCAAAAAAGTATATGTTTGGACATGAAACTATGAAAAGTTGTGTTTGTTGAATATAAAGTTGTTGGAAAGAATTTTGGTTGAAGGAAAGAAAGGGATATACATTTTAGTACACGTGTATTGGTGGACGAATATTGAGTTATTGTTAAGCAAAGAAAGATTGAGAAAAATGAACATGCGACTGCACCTCTTAATAATGACTTCCCAACTAGATTTTATTTCGAATCTGGGCTTTAATCATTTCGGGCCTTTAGGAAGGCCCATTTAGGCCTAATACGGGCTTCCATCGCTTAGCCCATAAATTCTTCTCCGAATCTATGTGGGCTATTTCAGTAAAAGAATCTAGCCTGATAACCTTAAATGTCTTAGGTCCGTTTGATTTGTACCCTAAAAAAGTTATGAGCAGTTGTCTGTTTACATTTTTTTTAGTTAAGGAGATAGAAAAAGTAGAGATAAATTAACTTTTGTTAGACCGCCTAAACGATTTAAGCAAATCTAATAGTTCATCTCCACCAATCCAAACTCATATCTGTCTTGGATCCTCAATCCAATTACATACTCTCTCTGTATCTCAAACTCAAATTCACCTAAATAATTGGGTAAATAGAGAAAAGATCCCAAAGTTTCAGTGAAACCGTAAATCTATCATGACTTTTTAACGTTATGAAAATCTATCCCAACGTTTCATTCCGTCATACTTTTCTATCCCAACGTTTCATTCCGTCATACTTTTCTATCCCGGATCCGTGACGATGTCAAACGGACCCGTATGTAGCAATTAAATTTTATATGGATGCACACGTGGACGCGTCATGTGTTTTATTTATTTATTTATTTTTAAATATGCGATAAGCAAAACGACGTCGTTTACAAGAAAACCACGTCGATTTAAAGGTTTAAATCTGAAACAAACGACATTATTTTCTTAAGAACGACGTCGTTTTATTTATTATCGATTTAAAAATAAATAAATAAAACATGTGGCGTGTCCACGAATCCATCCACGTGGAATTTAATTGCCACGTACGCACCCCTTTGACATCGTCACGAATCTGGGATACAAAAAGTATGACAGAATGAAACATTGGGATAAATTTCCATAACGTAAAAAAATCGTGATAGATTTACGATTTCACTAAAATCTTAAAACATTTTTCCCTAAATAATTTATGCGCCCAATGGGAGAGCTCATCTTTCACATAAGTCTGGTCAATTCTGAAGAAAGGTCAAGAGCCGACCGAGAGTATATTCATGCCATATTAAAATCCGACGTGGGTTTCTTGCCACGGAGTCCAAGATAAAACATATATCTTTCCTAAAAAGCAAAAAGGACACGTAAATTTAATTCCAATCATATGGAAAATAGTATAACGAAATTAAAGAGAAGAAAAATATGCATAAAACAGTAGGCTGAAGCACCTGGTTTTTTTTCTTGTCGAGGTCAAAATTTAACCTCAGCACACTGGATTAATAAGGCTTCTCATGAATCTTCCATTCCTAAGAAATATCAAATTGCAAGTGTCAATAAAACAGTGTTATCACGTAATCAATTAATTCATGTGCCTTTTGTCCAAGTCAATTTCCACCGGTATATATATATATATAGGATATGCGATCGTACGTTATTATTTATCACATAACTAATTACATATTTACATAAACTTTTTCGTAGATACTTGTCTTGAAGTTTGTCTGATATTTCGATATGGGGCGTTGGATGAGACCAGAGGTATGCATTTTTAGTCTATTATTAATGAATTGATAAAATTCGAATTCATAAATATTGCTTATGGGATTGGCTCAATTAGGTTAATTATATATTTATATTAATGAGGTGAAATTATGTTAATATTCAGGTGTATCCTCTTTTGGCTGCTATGAGTTTTGTCACCGGAATGTGTGTGTTTCAGCTCTCAAGGAATGTCATCCTCAATCCTGATGTCAGGTATATTTCTTCCATTTTTTCTAATTTCTTTTTTTCTGAAAATATAGTCTTAAAAAAAAAAGAAGTATCATTTTCAAAATATACCGGCAATTATATATTCTAATAAAGATAATTGATATTTATTGGCAGAATAAATAAAGATCATCGTAAATCAGGAGTTCTTGATAACAAAGAGGAAGGAGAAAAGTACGCAGAGCACAGCCTCCGTAAGTTCCTCCGCACGCGGCCGCCGGAAGTCATGCCCGCCGTTAATCGCTTCTTCGCCGGAAAAGAGTGAAACGCCGCCGTCGAATCCCAGAATAAGGATGCAGCTTAGTGCAAGTTAATTAAAGTGACTTGTTTAATAGTTATTAATATACGTTTGTATTCACTGTTTTGTTTATTTTCTTTATATTTTTCAATCGAAGATTTGTTTCTTTTTTTCTTTATTGATATTACGTGCATATATTCGAAGTATAATCACACGTATATCCATTGAAATTAAGTCTATATAAGATCAAACTGATACACAGTTTAGTTTACCAAACCAAGCATATTCATTAAAATAAAATTGTTAAATTGGACGACTGCAACAGCTGAACTAGCTATGAGCTCTAATTGAATAATCAGAAAGAAGTCTCATTGTTCAAATTTATTAATATTTTGGTGGGAAAAATCAACTACATCATATATATAAAGTGGATATGAAATATTATGTGAGTGTGGTAAGTACTGTCTATCATACTTACACATAAGGTAAACATCACAAAAAATCAATATTCGCTTGCACAGTTTCCAACTCGGGGCAAAACTGATTAAGCCGTTTTGCCCATGTCTATGTTATATATTCGAGTTATATTGGAAGATGTTGAGGTAAGATTTAATAATATTGAATTATAATGAAAAAATAAATCCTACACACTAAATGTGGATGTGCTAAATGCTATATGCCAAATCTACTTTGTATCCTCTATTACACAATAAGGTTACACATTGTGTTACATTTTATAGATTTCTTACATGTGTAATAATTAAAGGACATCAATTATGATAAAATCTTTCTTTATTAAGAATGTGTTGGTTTTCATTGATTAGCATACATGTCAATAATTCGAATAATATAACACAATGAATAATATTATATGTAATATGAGATCTTGACTTGTACAAAGTCAATAAGAATTTCTCCCGGATTGACTTATATAGAAAATGGAAATCGAAACTAGTAAATGTACAATCGATAATCTTATTTTGTGTTTGTAATTATTATTGGTGACTATTGTTTTGTATGACCAATGTAGTTATTTTACCTGTTATAACATATTATTTAGAATATGTTTCATTGAAATATAATAATAATAAATAAATCAATTTGATGTCCAGAGTGAATAAATTAAACTCACCTAGTTAAATTAATATTGTTTTAATTGTAATCGAAAGAAATTCATATATAACATGGCATCCACAAACACTTAAATTATATATGAAAAATTCCCTCAAGAAAATGATGTAGTATGAAATTCGTAAAATATAAATAAATAAAATCTGTGTAATTTACCTCGATTAATCGTTGCATTTATCACGATTTCCCTACAATCTGTTGATAGAACACTTATATTTATTGGAGAAAACTGGTTTTTTAGTTTAGACATAATTGCAAAATTCTTGATAATCCCAACACATTAAATCATTAATGTCTTCAATTCGCTCAACCAACACAAGCAAAACCCCATAAATAATTATTTATACCAACATTTTTCTACCCTCGATCGGCCAATTAATTAATTAGTCTGCAATGAAAATATACTCGCTAGTACTAACGACGGCAATCGCGGTGGCGCTGCTGCTAGAGACTGCCGCCGGGGCCGGGGCCGGCGCCGGCGCTTGCTCCCACGGAAATTGCGAGGTACTCAATAATCTTCGACATATATAAATCTTCACGTTTTTTTTCTTTTCATTTATTTTTCTTTATTTCTTCACCTTATTAATGTTTCCTAATTTCTTTATATCTTTTTTATGTTCAGTGTTTATTTTCTCGTTTTTTATTTCTCTCGTTTTTTTAGCTGAAAGAGGAATGCTCGAGCGACAGAGATTGTGCAGCAGGATTTTACTGCTTTTCTTGCAAAAATGGTTTCGTTGGCTCCAGATGTGTTAGAACAAAAGCTACAAATCAATTCCAGATCGTGGTACGTAAAAATGGGTATAATATCATTATATCAACATTGTGAAATTTGTATTTGCTATTTTTTTATTTAAGATATTATGATATGGCATGTTTTATATCTATACCTATTATAAAAGTGTGTATATTTCTCTCCAAATAACTATTTTAGGGGACAACAATGTAATTATCTATGTATGATATAATTAATTTACTTTGTATTACATATAAGATTTGTACTTATCAATAAAGCAATTTAGACATTATGCTAACACATTTATCATCTAATTCTTATATGATAATAATAGATATCACAATATTAATAAATTACCTTATTCATTTTTAAAAAATTCGGGCATAAATTAGGAATTTATTGGTATATATATTTTTCAATAATTTTTGATTGCATGTCCATCTACATGATTCATCAATCAATTACTCAAATTCAAAATTGACAATTTAATCAAGAAATTTACATGTGTGAAAGTTAGTTTTTTTAATCAAGGTTAATTGATATTTTGATTATAGATTATACAAATTTTGATTTGTATGATTCAATAAAAAAATTCTTTCTCGAAAATAAAGGTGATAACTTTATTTTATAATCTTTAGATTTGTAAACATTTTATCAACTATGAATTGCATAACTTGAGTTATGATTTTAATAACAATATAGAATTAGCATCCTCTTAAATATTTAATTATAATGACAATAATATTTAACATCCTTATTTGTCATGTGGAGATTCTTATAATGACAATTATATTTAAATGGTATATTAATTTTCAACAAATTCATTAAGTACTTCTAAAGTTTTATTAAATAATTTTTTTAAAAGAATATTAAATATTTCATAAATACAATTTCATTTATGATGAATTCATACAGGTATACGTTAGTTGTTTGATCGAATGAATCCCTCAATTTTTAATTTATTAATTTTGATCAACAAATATCATGCTATTATTATAATAGTTTTATACAAATAAATAATTAAAAAGTATATTATTTATAATTTCATTATTTAAAAAAAATGAAGATATAACGTGTGTTTGCACGTGATCCTTACTGGTATGAATAAATGGCGTTGAGTTAGTTTTAAAAACCATGCAATATATTTCTTGTAAAGTTGAAAAGAATACATATATATGACATGTACATATGTATGATAAACCAATAATTACCACATAACTCTTTCAGTACTTTCAGCCTTTCTTAATGCATACTGAGCTTAAATTTTGCTATATTTAATTCCATCAATGATCATCATGTTTAATTCACAACATTAAAATTACTAAAATATAAAATTTAAATAGAGAATTAATCTTGTTTATTCTTTTTTTATGACAGAACAATTCTATGCCATTCAATAAGTACGCCTTTTTAACAACACACAATTCTTTCGCAATAGAAGGTTCGCCATCTCGGACTGGAGTTCCAATTGTTACTGTTACAAATCAAGAAGACAGCATCACTCTCCAGCTACATGTAAAATTAAATAATCTCTTTTAATATGTTCATTATATTATTCACTAATTACATTGGGTTAATTACTAATTAACCCGACTAGATTTAACTTGATTACAGAATGGCGTACGTGCCTTGATGCTTGATGTTTATGATTTCGATGGAGACGTATGGCTTTGCCACTCTTTTGGCGGCAAATGCCACGACTTCACTGCATTTGTAAGTTCCGAATAATATTTCCATGGGTCGTGATTATGTAATAACTCATATTGGTAAAAGATCTAATACCCGTGCACGTTTACAGTGTGTTGTGCAGTTTTGTGTTATAAGTTGTGCATTTTTTATACAAACTCATAACATATAAAACTTATTTCCATATTCCAAATCTCACAAGATTCATTGTTGTATGTTTTTTTTTTTTCAATTTGGATCCTTCGTTACACAATTGTGTTGCAGTCCTTATTACGCTTCGGATTTAAAAAAAAATTTAATCATTTTTCATCCAACATGTTCTTTTCAATTTTAATTTTTAATGCTTAGGTTGACTTCGCGAACGATTTTATTAGGTCCAAATAAGATGTATAATTACTTATAGAATATACTCATAAAATAATTGATTTTTTATAGTATATAATCAACAGTAATTGAAAATATTATATGATCTAATTTGGATATGGTAAAATTATATAATATCCGTAAAACAAATCTATAATAATTAATATTGAAAAATAATAAAAAATTTGATGCGTAATATAATTGTGTATAGGGGGATCCCCATCCTGTACTTTTCTAGTGTCTGTTCGGAGATTGAGATCAAAATTCTAACTTTATATTATTTTTTTTGGAGTATCTAATCAGAGATGAGAAACTATGTTTGCAGGAGCCAGCAATTGACACATTGAAGGAGATTGAAGCCTTTTTAAGGACAAATCCATCGGAAATCGTGACGGTTATCTTGGAAGACTATGTTGAGACACCAAAAACATTGACCAAAGTGTTCACGGCAGCAGGGCTAATGAAATACTGGTTTCCGGTCTCGGCGATGCCCAAAAACGGTCGAGATTGGCCCCTCGTTAGAGACATGGTGTCCAAGAACCAGAGGCTACTCGTATTCACTTCGAAACGATCCAAGGAAAGAAGCGAAGGAATCGCTTTCCAATGGAACTACATGATTGAGAATCAGTGTATGTACGAACGAAAAAACAATACCGATCAATGCATTTCACATTTTAAATTTATTTAATGTATGTCACGTGTATATACGATTGATATCGGCATTGAATCATGCTCAGACGGGGATGATGGGATGGTACCAAAAAGTTGTGAGAATAGGGGAGAATCCTCAGCTCTTAATGACAAGACTAAATCCTTGATTCTGATGAATCATTTTGGATCTCTGCCGGAGAAAAGTATGGTCTGCGTTCATAATTCAGAAGATCTTCCTGGCATGATCCAAACGTGTCACCAAGCTGCCGGTCAACGTTGGCCCAATTTCGTCGCCGTTGACTTTTACAAGGTATTTAGATTCTATTTGTTTACTTTTTTTTTTTTTACGAGAAAAGTACCTTGAAAGAGTTATGAAAAGTTGTTTGGTTGTACATATTTTTTGTTGAGGAGAATGAAAAACAGAGATGAATTTTGAATGTGTTTTTTTTGAGAGAATCTCTTTTTAAAAAAATATTTTTTGAAAAAAAAACATAGCTTTAGTATTGTACCATTAGATATTGGTCGAAATTGTTAGTGAAATATTATAATTAACTGCATTATTTGTATATATAGAATATTGTAATACATATTTGGTAATATTGCAGAGGAGTGAGGGAGGAGGAGTATTTCAAGCTGTGGACACATTAAATGGGGAGCTCTTATGTGGCCGTGATGATGTGCATAAATGTGCTAGTAAGTATTTTTATCTCTAATTGTCATTTTTTGCTCAATTTTTTATTTATTTATATATGTTATTATTTGGTTCAATAAAATTCAGATAGAAGAACATTTGAAGGCCGAGTATTTGAACTTGTTTTTTAATAACTAAATGTCGGCATTTGATTATTTAATAACATTTTTTTTCTAATTATGCTGAAATTTGAAAAAGTGCTAAAACATATATGCATTTGCAGGGAATAACTAGGTGTGGAGCTGCTAATGAAACAAGAGATTGGAATGTATTTCAACTATTATTGGGTTTTACTGAGGGGGAATATAAATATTTCATATATAGTTCTGCAATCCATTTTAATTTTTATCATTTTGTCCAACTTGATTATTTGCACTATTAATTAACTAATTATTTATAGCGTTCTTATATCAATAACTATTACTAATAATAATTATATACACTACGTCTTGGACACAACTGGGAAAACAATAATATTTATTCGTATATAACACTGCTTTCTCAAACACAGAGGCTGCTAATTTTGATGTTTGTTGAAAACGCTACTAA
>AYJT01062012.1:0-11327 GCA_001278415.1 Ocimum tenuiflorum | reverse complement strand
AGCCCAGAAAACCCTATTTTTTGCTAACACAAACAAAAGAGAAACCCATGCAGTACTCTTTTTTACATACATGGTTATCTGATTCTTTAGAATACATAAACTAAGTGGCATCTCTTCTTCAACATAATGGCAAATTTTCATCTGGAGACGGGACGACAAATAGGAACATCAGTTTCTGCGCAGCTCTCGTTCGTTCGACATAGAGAGATGGAACGTTCGACGAGCCCACAAGACGCTTCCTGTTTCAACGCACAGCAATACTTCTTAAATGTCTGCACACTCACATGAAGCTGGAAATCCACCTCAAAAAGAAATTTCATCTCCAGTTTGTTCAATTCCTTTGTGCTGACACCTCCCACTCTAGCATAGTATGCATTGTTGAAGAATCTGAACAAGAAACCGAAATCAAAAAGGTCAAAGAACAACCACTTTATCCTAACAAGATGAAGTATGCGTTTCAGAGCATTTACGCGTCGTCCATGAATTTTGCGGCCACCATGACACTGGTGATGAGAAGGCGGTGGATGTTGAGGGAAGTCAGGCATATGTTCGTGCGGTGAATGAATCTGTCCACGTATATATGTGCAATAATGAAGCAAGAAGGGCTGCAGTTCGAATACCTAAAAATCCGATCAATGTATTGTTGAATGCTTAGAGAAGGCGCTCTTGTACCGTGAAATATGGTGATGACATCTTTGGCTTCTGATGTCTCCAACATCTTTTCGTTTTCCTCGACAGTTTTGTCGAGAATGGTTGAAAGAAGTGACAGAACTCGGGGCTTTCCGAGGTAGTCCTTGATTGGGTCCTTGAGCCCTAATGTCACGTAGTCGAACGGGCACATGGTCTTTGGCTCAACTGCCAAAGTTCCCATTGCCGAATCAGTTTCAGTGTATAAGTTTCAAAGGTTAGAGGTATGCAAGGAATGCTGCAAAGACGAAAAATTAGCGTAAGTTTTGTATGTATTCATCTTACTTTACAGATTACATTACAGTATATATTGCGGTAGAAATCAGCCATTCTATAATGATTATATCAATATTTGCGTAAGTAGAATATCCTTATTTCTGATCAAAATCGAGCCGGTAGATTTTGCTTAACGCCAAAATTTAGGAGGTATGTCTACATTTTTAGACTTCTTTTGCATTTTATGGTAATTAATCAATCGTTGTCATCTCGTGGTATATGGAAACTAAGGAGCAAAAACAATCGTGGTCAGATAGCAGACTGCAAAGTTTTGTCTATTAACTAAGAAATTTTACTAGTCCCCTTTCAATGACATTAAATATATGAAAACAATAGAAACAGAAATGATTTTTCTGAAGAATAAAAGAGTAGAAATAAAAACAAAATCAAGAACTGATCAAGATTATAAACAGAACCGAACGAAGAAAAAACCCGCGCCTAATTCTAGGATGACATGATAACAAGACTTCACTTGCACATAGATGAGTACTTTCAAAGTTAAAAACAGGAATTCAATCGAGATCCAACTTAAGTCCAATATGGAAATTCAACTACAAGACAGGAAAAATGCAAGATCCAAATCTCAGATTCGTAGAATTCGAAAGAATTAATTTACTACTATAGATCACTAAAAGATTTCAGTTATAAAAGACAAATATTTGCAAACTCTAATTGAATTTTCCACTTCAGTAAGAGCCAGGAACTTAATCCAGCTTAAGTGACCAAAATGAAACTTCAACTTCAAAAAAAGAAGAATGCAAGATCTAAATTCCAGATTCGAACAACTCAAAACAATCAACGAACTGCTATAGTTCAAAGAAGATTCCCAGGATTGAAGAAAATTACATTCACAAGCTCTAATCAAATTTCCTACTTCAAATCTAAGCCTACAGCTAGAGACAAATGAGTCCGTTTCTTTTACTTCAATTCAATATCAGATTTTACTCGTTTCATAAATTTAAATAACAGCATAATCCCTAAAATTCCCAGATTTCTTTCTTTTCTTTTCCCCTTACATTTGGTGCAATAATGCCAGAATCCCATTAACAGATCCGGCAAAAGCTGCAATCTTTTCATCTCTCTAACAAGCAACACATTCACAAACAACATACATCTAATTGCCCTATATTTCATGCTTTCAGCACATAATAAACCACAAATCAATAATCAAGAAAGCTCCTCCAAAATCACAACAAATCAAGAACCCGCAATACAAAACTAAAAATTGAAAAACCCCATTTCACTAAAGAAAACAAATTGCGAATAAGATTAGAGCTTACCATAAATTCTTGAAAGATTTGTCGTCTCAGTTGCATCGTCACAACCACTTCTAACTAACATCAAATAGCAGCAACTTTTTCTTACGGCAAGAAAAGGAGGATTCATTCAATGAAGAAGGAAGACATATGCTATATCCAGCTTCTCTCTCTAGAGATAAGAAGAATGCAATGACACACGCATAGTTTTATTCCCTAATGGGATCTTGCTTTCTTTATGTATATACCACTTCACATGAAGGTGGAGTCCTGTCCATCTCACACTCACTACGTGTGTGTGTGTGTGTGTGAGAGAGAGAGAGAGAGAGGGAGAGAGAGTGTCGGTAGTATTTTAATTTGCTTGCGGTGCGGCGGGGGGCCCGGAATATAAATTCCTTTTTATTTTCTCTTTTGTTTTTTTCTTTATCTCTTTTTCTTTCCTATGAGGGTAATTTCTTTCCTTTTTCTCTTTAAATTATTCTTTTTCGCCTTTTTGGCTTTGTAAATTGTAATGAATGACATTTCAAAATTTTTAATTCAATTCTTGAGCAATATAAAATGAAAGTTAAAAGAAGTGTGGATAATTCTCTCAATTTATGACCCCCCACACAGCGATTTTTATTTTTTTAATATTAAGTTTCAAATAAATATTCTTTAAATCCTTTAAATTTAATGAACTTTTAAAAAAGCGAAAATTTTATTGGGGTGTTCTATTTTTCAGTAGTCCTGGATTGAGAAAACCCAATCTTTTCTGTTGCTTTCGCTAGATTGATGGTGTTTTATGCATCTCATGATTGTATTACTCCTCTCTTGAAAAATTCAAGTTTTCAAAAAACTAACAATTGACTTATTTTAATTTTTCTCAAAAAAAATATATGGAATATTTATTTTGTTGTTTCTCCACGTTTATTAGTGCAATCCTCCACTAGTACATATTTGTATGTTTATAGGTCAACCTCAATGTATTAATTAAGAGAAGATCGTAGTCGTAGGTCTCATGTCTCAGCCTTCTTGAAAGGGGATAAGTTAATTAAGCAAAATTAAATAAAAAAAATTGCGACAGAGAGAGAGAGAGAGGGTGTCATCAATAATTAGAAGATTGATTTTACAATTTTGATCATAACCTCTGCCAATGAGACAAGAAAACATACACAGGGAGCAATTGCCAAGTAATAGAATGCTAAAACAATTAATTAATTGAATAGGAAATTGATATTTTTGAATGCAGCCAATGACTACATGGCAGCTGCCATTTTTTAAAAAAGAAGGAAACACAAAATTTTATTAACACGAATGATGAATACCGAGTCAGCTTACACATTGTTCCCACCATTTAGTTGGGACACTGATTAATACACAAATTCTTCTTCGTGAATGTATTTAAACTTAACCTAAAAACCACTATTTGTAAATCTCCAAATTCTGTTGCCCTTATGTCGATTTAACCCAAGTGGTATGCACAAAATTTTATGCCACTCTATTTCGTTCTAGCTTAGAGCTCCAATTTTGATCCGTTCAAAATCGCCCATCAATAATTGGTGCCCACTGCGGGGCTCTAAGCACCGAAAGATTGGGAATCTACTTCGCGTACCTCAGAAAATTTGATTCAAACACTGGTTTCCCATGGATTTGGTCCCTTGTATTCCAAATCTAGCACAATCTTACCATTCCGTTCAGATCGGGCCAGATCAGAGCGAGCTCCCGGGAAACCTACCGTACCGACCCTTAAGCCACCAGACACTGCTGGAGAAGAAGAACTGGAGGAGGTAGAGATCGATCCGGAGGATCCCACTCGAAAAACATTTATCAGAGCAAGCTTAAACGCTCAGTTGAGAAGGAAGTTGGTGGAGTTTCTCATGAAAGATCGTCATACCTTCGCATGGTCCCATGACGATAAGACTGGGATAGACCCGTGCAGGACCACGCATAAGTTAAACGTTGATCCCTTCTTCAAGCCAGTCAAGCAAAAGCATCGGAGGTTCGCCCCCGAGCGGAATGCCGCAATCAACGACGAATTACAAAGGCTCCTCAAAATCAGGGCCGCCCGTGAAGTTCAATATCTGGATTGGTTGTCCAACGTGGTGGTGGTAAAAAACAAAAATGGAAAGAACCGAGTATGTGTTGATTACACGGATCTCAATAAGGCTTGCCCTAATGATCCATTCCCTTTGCCTCATATAAGGCTCGTCGATGCCACGACAGGTCACAAGATGATGTCGTTCATGGACACCTGCTCCGGGTATAATCAAATCATGATGGACGAAGCAGATTCAGAGAAAATAGCCTTCATGACCAATCAAGGTATTTACTGTTGCCGGGTCATGCAATTTGGGCTAAAGAACACAGGTTCAACCTATCAGCGGTTCGTCATCAAGATGTCTGCAAACCAAATTAGGAAGAAAATGGAGGTCTATATTGATGATACTAGTGAAGACACTCATTGCCCGAGAACACCTCGATCATTTGAAAGAGACGTTCTCCATACTGAACAAATTTAATATGAAGCTAAACCCCTCGAAATGTGTTTTTGGGGTCACCTCTACAAAGTTCTTGGGATATTTGGTGATCCACCGAGGCATAGAGGCAGATCTGGCCCAGATTCGCTTCGTAGCTGATCTGTAGCCTCCCACCTCCTTGAGGAGGTGTAGCAAATAACGGGGTGCCTTACAACGCTCAGTAGGTTTGTTTCGAAGTATTCATAGAAGACTCAGTCTTTCTTCCAGGTACTCAAGAAAGATAGGAAGTTCAAATGGACTAATAAATGCAACGTCGCGTTTGAGACTCGAACGTTAATCAAGTTTGCAGATCTTGGCAGACTTCATAGCAGATTTCTCAATCGGACTGCATGTGGAGGTAGATAAGAAAATATTGCGGGTGTCAAGTGTATCCGAAGGTCCTTGGACGCTGTCCATAGACGGGGCTAGTAACAGCGGAGGAAGTGGGGCAGACTCGTGCTCGAGGTCCCCAGCAGGATCACCATCGAGAGAGTTGTTTAGTTCTCCTTCCACACTATGAATAATGAAGCAGAGTACGAGCCTCTCATGCTTGGGCTCCTGCTTGCGAAAGAGTTTAAACCATCCAGGCTCGTCGTTCGAAGCGACTCGCAGTTAGTCATCAAACGCCTCTCAGAGGACTTTCAAGTTAAATAGGCAAAGCTTCAGTCATACCTCGACTTGGCCCAAAAGAAAATCAAAGGCTTCGCAGAAGTCCAGGTAACCCATATTTCGAGGGAGTTCAACTCCTATGTCGATGGCTTTGCAAGTTTGGTGGCAAAAACTTCAAAAAAGGAGCAACAAATCGTGTCGATGCTATTGGTACAATGGCCGGCGGTTAGCACTAGCCAAGGGGTGGAAGTGGTCATAGAGGAGGAGGGCGATTGGAGGAAAGAGATCGTAGAGAAGAATGAATGTACACGATTGCAAAGGAGAGTCTCTAGGTTCACAATTATCGAAGAGTGCCTATACAAGCGATCCTTCCAGGGCCCCCTCTTCAAATGCATGAGTTCGGTGGAAGGCCTCGAGATCCTTCGACAGTTGCATGAAGGGAGCTACGAAAACCACTTTGGTGCTCGAAGCCTCACACACCAAGCCCACTCCGCTGGGTTCTACTGGCCCATGATGAAGTTAGACTCCGAGAAGATTTGCCGCGGTTACGGGCAAGGAGTGTCACACATGAAAGATGAACCGCTGCATTTGAGCATCCCAGCATGGCCCTTCATGTGTTGGGGCATGGAGATAGTATGAAAGCTACCACACAACACCAGACAAAAGAAATACATTCTGCTGGTAACAAATTATTTCACCAAGTGGATCGAGGCCGAGGCCTTAGCTCGTAATGAGGATACTGAAGTTATTAGTTTCCTATAGAAGAACGTGTTGTGTAGATTTGGAGTCCCATACGAAATCCATACCAACAATGGGCCGCAGTTCATCAGCCAAAAGTTAGACTTATGTGATGAGCACCGCATCAGATTGATATACGCATATGCAGTCGGATTCCTTGCCTCATAGGATTTCTGAGTTAAGCACTCGGGGTTGGACTTCTTGCCCCGAGCCTCTATTCAAATACTCATATGGCTCAACGTACAAGATTTTAGATTTCTATTCTCGAGGTTGGGCTTATCGCCCTTGATTATCTATCTTCGGATTTGTTATTGGTCTTGAGCATCGTACTCAGCGATCTATATATATGTTTGCAAACGCTTCATGGCACCGCGAATATTATCTCTCTCATGGCTCTAAAACTGCATAATATTGGCACAAATGCCACCCAATGAATAAACAACTTTTCCCCAAGACAGCTAACTAAACCAACAAACTCGATGCCCTCATGGGCGACTGCATACGATCGGTGTGCATCGACACCACCGACTTTGCTTGCAAACACTTGTTGCACACCGACACCGCCAGCTTTGCTCAAATACCCAAGACGTCAAATTCCTCGGATGATATCGGCTACCGCTCGTGTGTAGAAAATGCCACTACCGGCACTTTTTGAAATAAGCGCTTAAAAAACTACTTGGGTCTGCTAAAAATGCCACTCCTAGCTTCATTCTGACCATACCAAGTGATAACACTCATTTTTCACATTATTTTGTCTTTGTAGTTGTGTTTATTTGGTGTTTTGATGCGTTTTTACTTTAGTTTTATTGTTATTTTATTCATTTTGTTGCAGGAAGTAATTTTGTCATTTATTGCACTTTTTAGGTGAATAATGAAATGAAATTGTAATCATCAAAGGTTGGAATGCAATTCGCAACCGTGCCAAGAAAAAAAAGATTGAAGCTCGACCAAAGTTTGAAAGGAAAAAAAGGATCGATATCGAGGCTGCGGCATGTCTGACAACAGAGAGTGGACACGAAGGCTACAAGGCGCGCCTGAGGCGCGATAGGATTAATCACCCGTGCCTCAACAGGTGCTACATGAGAGGCTGAGGTGTAGTCCACAATGTTGTTTCCTAATGAACCGCGCCTCGGTGTTTTCGGGGCCGAAGTGCAATTTTTCCAGGCCTTTTTCACAATTTTCTAAACTTTGGCATTTAAATAGCGATCCCGTTTGTAATTTCAAAAAGAGATTTACACACTCCACTATCATTTTCTCGCTCTTAGTTTAGTTTGGTTAGAATTGGTAGGTAGATTAGCTAAGGAAGCTTTCAAGTTGTGCATAATCCAACGAGAAATCTGGCGATCTGACCGAGCATAATTAATATGCTTTGTTCTTATTCCCTTCATCTTACTTTTTATTTATGATTTGATTGTTGGATTGTCTTTAATTTCTTAATTTATGAATTAATCAAACATGTGGGTCTATGGTTCTTATGCAATTGACTTGGCGCTTTTGATCTATTTGAGATTTAATTTTGGTTCCGCCTTAATTCATGTTCGTCTTTCATGATATCATTAATTCCCCAACTCAAGTAGGCACATCAACTATTGTTCTTGGAAGGCATGATTTCTACGCATCTAACACATGGTAGTAGATCACACACACTACATGTTTGATGATATGCCTAGCATGACAAACACACCAATTGCATGTTTCATGTAGGATTAGGATTAACCTTCTTAATATCATTCAAAAGAGGCCATGAAACACACTTGTTTGTGATGCATAACGCTCTACACCAAGCGGTTGTGGTTTGTTAGGTTCTAATCCACACGATTAAGATTAAATATGGTTTCTCATTCAATTGATTAGTAAGATTGCCCTTATTTAATTTTATTTGCCCAATGACCCATGTTTTCCTTTGTTGGCTTCCTTACCTGAGTTAACTGTGTCAATTTTACTTCAATTGCCTAGTTAATTAAATCAACCTCAATTTATGATTCGCCTAGATAATGGTGATGACATGGATCTAGTACTTAGGTTGAGTTCGATCAATTAGTCCTCGCAGATACGATACTCGTGCTCACTGGTGTACCATCTACGACCCGTACACTTGCGATTTTTGTTAGTAAATAAAACCAGTGATCACCGAGGCCCTTACTCCCTTCTGTTGCCGATGAAATGCCAACAGCCCCCATAGCTTCTTTGGGATGTCTAATTCCTCTGAGGATAAACTAAATGTTAACCCAATCTCATTGGAGTTGAAGGCCAACCGCGTAGACTGATGAGTCAGCAGGTATCGAAACCTTGTTGGATTTATGATTTTGACTAATGATATTCTTTGTAGGTTTGCCTTTGCGTACCAATCGACTTTAATAGACTTGCTACGCGTCCAAAGCGTGACTCCAACTCCCGCGTAAAAGATTTGCAAATTAACCCCCTTCCCCCTAAATTCTCATACTTACTTGATTTTCGTCATTGTTCTATTGATTTAGCTAGTGAATCCTGTAAATTTCGATCGCCGTCGATTGAAAATCCTCTGTAAATTGTGATTTGAAACCGAATATATAAAATATCAGCAAGTCTGCACTGGGGGACTATAAACCTTCCTGGAAGTCATGTTGTTGATTTCCATTATGTTCTAGCTTAGAGCTATTCCAAGAATCTCGTGTTGGTGCTAACAATGACCTTCTAATCCTTAGGACTGTAGAAGTAACCACCTGTCATTTCCTTTGGATATCCTACAAACAACATTACTTGTATCCGTGACTTCATCTTGTCAGCTTCATTGTTCAGCACATGTACTAGACAACCCTAAATCCTTATGTGGCTTAAGCTGGGCTTTCGCCCTAGCCGAAGCTGGGCTTTTGCCCTAGTTTTCATATGAAACGCATGAAAATAGTTAATTTTGCATACAATATAATCAAAGTTAGCTTTACGTATACCAAAATTCAACAGCTAGAAGGTGTCAGAATGGGAACCATTAACAACAATTGTGTAAGAAACACTATAAGCTATTTTCATTATCATTTGAACCCACTCAGTACAAAAACTCAATTGCAACATGACTTTTTCTGAAAAATCTATTCTACTCGATCATGAGCCTTGCTCATATCAAGTTTTATGGTCATATAACTCCTATTACCCTTCTTTTTTATATTTTGTATAGTGAAATATCTTAATTGACACTTTACATTGTCGATAATGAGCCTCCGAACACAAATGCACTGTGGAGGTAATTGAGTTTAGGAAGTGCTTAAGTCCATTGGTGATTGTTTTGGAGACGATATGTAAGTGGAGATCGTTTGATATGAGCACAATGTTGGTATGGTTTAGAAACTGAGGGTTTCATCCATGGTTAACGATCTCAAGTACATCCCGAAGCACATAATCGTTACATATGGACAGAAATAAGAGGATACGTACTGTCTATGCCCGCGCGCTTTAGGTGGATGCATTTGTTTGATTTTGTAATATTTTAGATTGTAAACTTCACCTGCCTCTTCCTGGAACTTCATTTTTGGAAACTTATGGAGTCCTGCCTAGAGCAAATCGTCAAAGATCCTTGGAACGTCAGAATTCAAGAAATGATACCCATTGTTGCATTTCCTTAAAAGTTAACATTCTTTCTGCATCATTTCTCATGGAGCATCTTGTACTTCTCTATGATGTTCTTTCTTACAGAATGCAACAGACATTGCTCTTACAGCCAAAGAATCTTTCTTTGAGGTTTTATCAAATGGTTAACCCCTTTTTTCAAGTATTGCCTTCCTTGGAAACTTGTGGGACTCTTGGATTGGTAGCTATTTGATCCCACTCGAGAGCATGCTTAACTCCATGTGCTCGAGTAGTTATTTCTCAAAAGTTCTCGACTGAATGCCTTTCAAGATGGATTGGAGGCTCTGATAGCAGAAGCCTCAAATAGACAATCTTTATAGTTGAGGCAAATGTTTCTCCACTTGTTAATATATTCGACCATAGGCTCCTCTTCCCATTGATGAGTGTTGGTGAGCTCTACCATACTAACGGTCCTCCTTGTGTTGTAGAAGCGATTGAGCAATTTGTGCTCTAGCTGTCCCCAACCATCAATAGAGTTTGGTTGTAGATCAATATACTAATCGAAGGCATTTCCTTTGAGAGAGTGCACAAACTGCTTTACAAGATGATCTCCGAAGGTCCCGAGATAGTTGCAAGTCTCCACAAAATGGACAATATGCTACCTCGAGTACGTCTTGTTGTCGAACTGCTGGAAATTCGGAGGTTGATAGCTCATTAGCATCTTCAATCATCGATCCTTTGAGTATATGGTTTGGAGCATGCAAATGAGGATTTTAAGGTTTCTTTAAACTTGCTCTCAATGCCCATTCAGTAAACTCTTTGAGTTCGTTGACTTGGATAAAGCCATCGGACGAGACTAAAACCCCTTCAGGTCGCCTCTTCCTCACCAATCTCCTTAGATGAGGTGTCTCACTTCTTCATTTTCTTCTTCTCGTTTATAGTTGACTTGACTAGACTTGACTCTCTTTTCTCTTACAGAGCCTCTTCTCAGCATTTTGCTCTTGGAGTTGTTTGCTCATGGCCTCGATCATCGTCTTCATGTCCGCCATTTTGTTTCCATGCTAGAGGCATTGATCATCATAATGGGAGCTTCTACCGCCTCAGGGATGTTGATGAAGCTTTAGTTGTCTTGGAGGTGCTACAGTTTTTGCCGGAACTTGGGCGGCACACTTTTTTATTCTCCATGATGATTGTCTTTGGAGCATCTAAAGCTCGCCTTGCCATGTTTCGAGCAATGACAATGACAATGACATTTCTTGTAGAGAAGCTGGAAATATTCAATGAAGATGTAGTTGAGTTGAGATGTGGGTTGAAGAGGAGAGACAAAAAATATTATATTTCCATATTTACTTTAGAGACATCGAAATAGTGAATTAGGTTTTAAGTTTAATATCCGAAAGTCTTGGTTTATTATTACCACACGAATATAAATTAACAACAGAAATCTAGAGTATATTTAATGGCTAATTGCATCTATGCAAACAATATTTATTAAAATTACAATTATAGCATAAAATTATAAAGCCAAAATTACGTATTTAATTTTAATTTGTGCATGTGAAAGATTGAACATAAAATAAGACTAGCCATAACTCGGTAGCATATTGGGGTATATATATATATATATAGTTGTGATTAAATGATAAACTATTTTGGTGTGATAAATGATTTTAGATCATGTTCATTGATTCAATTAAATCCGACGCCTATGTCTTTTTGCATTTTT
>AYJT01062002.1:0-11253 GCA_001278415.1 Ocimum tenuiflorum | reverse complement strand
TTGTGGGTACAATGTGGCGACGCAGGTTGACTTGATGATAAGGTGAGCTGCGGATTGGCCGCCACCGTGGTTGTGGTGGTAGGAGTGGGCGAGTGTGATGGATACGGCGGCTACTAGTAGTAGGGATATGAAAGCTGAGAAGATTATGATTTTTGGCTTGTTTTTGAGTTGATTTTTTGGTTGTGGATTCTCCATGGATGTTGCTTTGTGAGCTTTGACGGCAGGAATGGGGAATTGCAATTTAGAAGATTATTCAACTGCAAATAAATAATACGCATGTTAAATACTTGTACAATGTAACACTATTGTATAATAAAGGATCCGTAATGAGATCCAAAGACAATTCCGTTTAAATTTATAATGAGAGAGATGTATAGTTCATTCTGGATCCTCTGTTATACAATGAGGTTACAAATTGTACTACACTACATGGACTCTTGACATGAATATTATTAATCAAGGGTGATAAATTAAGACAAAATCTTGATTGATTTTTATTGATTTATACACCGTGACAATAATCCATATAATGTAACTCAATTTGTAACACAATTATATAAGAGGAGATTTGGATGGTAATTGGATTCTTATCGAGCCTCCCAACTCCTAAACTCAAGAAAATTATGCCATCCCATTTTCCAAAGAAAAAAAAAACGTGATATTCCAAGTTGCCTTTTGTATCTACTTCCGTATCAATTTCATTTATATAAATTGAAAAAATGCTTACATCACATGTATTCCATCATGTGATAAATATGATTTTCAATATTATATTCTCTCCCATCAAAGGTGTATCTCACTTCTCGTTTCACATCAATCAAAACACACATACCATGTAACTTATACACAAGATTTTTATAGGCGGGCTTCTTTTAATTTTAACTTCAATTTTATATTTATGTTTTTTGATACATAAAACGATATATTTAATTTAGTACAGGAAATTATACATGCTTTCTTAAACACAAATGATATTGGTTGTTTAAAGGTAGACCCATTGATAGCTAAATTATTAACATCAAATAGAAAGTACATTAAAGTCTCTATAAATTAATACATTAAAACCATAATATTTTATTAATTTAAAGATATATTAATATATTGATAAATTAATTCAGTAAATATAACTTTGATAAATAACGAATGTTTACAAGTTCAACGTTTAGAAAAAATTCTGGTTAATATTATTGAAAATTTTATTAATGATGAAGATGAATATAATTTAAAGTCATGTAAAATGAAGCACTGAATGAGGAACAACTTTTCACAATTTTTTTTTTTATTGCAGTTGAAGAGCTCAATGCTGGAATTTGTTGGTGCAATTCTATAAGTTAGAGGTGAAACAGAATTAGATTTGAATTTAAGAGTAAAACAACGATTCCAATATATTTATATTTTAGCAAGTTATTATGGTACTAATGTTGGGTTTTGATACACGTAAAGCTAACTTTATTTATGTTATATATAAAATTAATTATTTTCATGTGTTTCATTTAATAACTAATCCGCTTATCTCAAAATACTAGGGTGGATCGTGTAGCGTGTAGGAGATCGCAGTGAAATCAGGCAGTGGATACAATTCAGAATTCAATTCTGGAGTTAGAAATCGATCTACTTTGCACCGAATTCACAGGTAACGAATCCTAACACCTATGTATTGCACTTACAATTTCTATATGCATGATTAGACAATAACTGATGTATGATAAGTAATGGTATTCGAAATCTGATCTTGACAAAACAAATCGGAATTCAGTTTCCGCATTCCATCAAGTAATTGTAATATTTGTGAATTGTTAATTTATAGTTCGACGGGACCTTTACATTTGTAATGGGAATTTTCAAAAAAATATTATATTATTATCTAATCGAATTTGATGATTTTTTACATTGGTCAAATCGGGACTGAAGAAATTCATTGTTTCAGAGACTTTATTGATTTAAAATGTATTAATATATTGAGGTTGTGATATATAGTGGCAAGTATTGAAAATCAAATTCATGGGGATTGAAGAGTGAGAAATCAATTTAAGCACTAAAATACAAATAGTTTTTTGCTAAATAGACAACAATTGAGAATATTTCTTTTAATATCAAAATCAGCGGGGATTGATATTAGAAATCCGAAATAAAGTTTATATATTGCAAATAATGCTCTTATAAAATAAGTGATATTTTAATACACAGACATATATAGTAAGTGATATTATATAGATAATATATTTTGTTAGAATTTTACAGTTGTTTGTTTATTTGAAGATTATTTATGAATTTTATTATTAATGAAAGTTACTCATTATTGATTATTTCATTTGTAAACAACACAATAAATTATTGAACATTTAAAATGTAAAAGATACATGATACTAACTAAAACGTATAATATAATTTGGTGTAATGCACAGGTGAAATTATTAATGGAGAATAAAATAGAGCACGATGGAAGAGTAGAAAGTGTCAACTCATTCTAAAAGGGGCCCACAGTAATAGAGATGACAAATGGGAAGAAGTATGGGTGGAAATAGGTCAGGCTAGGCCAGACCTTGGCTCGATAAGCCTGTGCCTGCTATAAAATTGATAGGTTTGAGTCTGGCCTGTTATCTATGAGAGGCTTTGAAATAGGCTTACGTCTGGTCTTTTTAGCTAAATAGGTCGGGCTTTCGACTTTTCAAAAACCTATTTAAGCCTATCAAATGTAAAAGTCTACGTAACACAAAACCTATTTAGCTCTACATAATACAAATGATGTTTAAGCCTACATAATAAAAAGCCTAACTAAGCCTACTTAATACAAAACCAATTTAACAAAAATGATAATACATAAAATCCAACCAATAATGAAAAATTAATCCTTAATTCATCCACAATTAACACTGAAATTCAAAGAATATAAACACTCAAACTTTAATACAACACAACTGATAAAAGAATTTTCAAAATAGAATCAATAATCTTGAATTTTTCACTTTTTCTTTCACGAACTCCTTAAAAAAACATATAGGTTAGACATAAGGATCATAACACATTGTTTCATAAATACAATCCTAAGACCCACCTTATTCATAATAATACTTTCATAAAGTTGAATCCCTTCAAAACATTTGCAATGATCAAACCTGAAAAAACAATTAGAATTATAATATCAAGATAAACTCAAGTAATTATGCAACAATCAATGAGCATTAAATAAAATAAATCTATCCATCATGCAACAAAAGTCAATCTTCAATTCATCCTTATTCTTGCTCAAATCCTTGCAGAAAAAAAAAATAACAACATATAGATTAGTGAGAATATTGAAATTCATTATAAATAGTTAACAAAAACAACCTCATCAAAATCATTCCAAACTATAGATTTCTTCCGTCTCTTTTTCTTTATAATGCATAAATCATCATTAAGCTCATTAGCCTCTTGATTTTCACTATTTATTATGCTATTTTCTGCTTCACTTGACTCATTATTATACTATGTTTAAGACGACATTGATCCTTAAAAAATCAACCACAGGTCCACAAATTATTACTACTTTTTTATCTATAAATTTTAAATGGGAAAAATACTAAAACATAATACTGAAACAGAAGCTAATGCAATTAGAGTCCTATTTTGGGGGACTATAAACCTTCCTGAAAGTTTTGGTGTCTGATTTACTTTCCCGCTTAGAGTCTCAATCATTCCAATAATGAAAAAAAGAACCTTAACAAATTGGCGGCCACGATGGGGATTTAAGCGCCGAAAGAATTTGGGACACTGCCCTCTGCATCGTATCCATTTTGTCCCATCATTAGAATCGTATGGCAACGAAGAATCCGCCGGCGGATCTGGCAATTTTGGATCAGGAGATGCCAAATTTGCCCGATCGCACCATAGTCAACACGCCCATCACGCAGACCATGCCTTCCGATACCGTTGGCGAGGAAGACGTGGAGGAAGTGATAATCGATCCAGCAAATCTGACCAGAAAAATGTTTATCGGAGCTAACCTGCCTTCACAGCTTCGATCTCAGTTGGTTGACTTCCTCACAGTAGAACGTAAGACGTTCGCGTGGTCTCATGAAGATATGACCGGTATTGATCCAAGCATCACTACCCATAAGATCAAAGTCGATCCCAAATTTCCACCTATCAAACAAAAGTGTCGTTGTTTTGGTCCGGAAAAAAAACCAAGCCATCGATGAAGACATCGAGAAGTAATTGAAAATCAAAGGGATTCGAGAGGTTATGTATCCTGAATGACTCTCGAATGTAGTAGTGGTGAAGAAGAAGAACATGAAGAATCGTGTAAGTGTAGATTACATGGATATGAACAAGGCGTGCCCAAGGGATCCTTTCCCTTTATCGCACATCGATCGGCTCGTCGATGCCACTTCAGGACATGGTTTGATATCTTTCATGGATGCCTTTTCGGAGTATAATCAGATCATGATGGACTAGGCCAATTAGGAAAAGATTGCTTTCATGACCAACAGAGGAATATATTACTATTGAGTCATGCCTTTCGGACTCAAGAAGGATTACGTGAATAAGATTATAAACTATTTTGGGACTGAAATAAAAAAAAAAAAATTGCAATATAATGATTATACAAATGACTAAGGCAACTAAGTATGAAGGAAGTTTATGTTTTTAAGAAATACAATACTACTATTTTCTTTTTCTTTTTTTTCGCTTAACTAATGTATTTACTTTGTAGATTATATTCAAGTGTGCAACGCTTTGAACGTGACAAAAATATTCTTCAATGATAAAATTCTTGAAATTGATTCTCTTAGAGCTAAGTATTTTTATATTTCTAATTTTGTTTATTGTACTACAAAGTTGTTCTCGATTGTTTTGCATAATTGATTTGATTTGTTCTTGTGTAAAATTGCAACAACCATGGATGACCCAAGTTATGGTCATGCAACTTGTACTATTTCTCTTGGCTCCACATCAAGCAATGGTGAAGAGCTTTCAATAGGCAAAAGTGTTCTTCGAACCATTAAACAACTTCGCAATGATAAAAAGGTGTAGTGTTCTTTTGCCTACTTTAAATCATTGTATCATCAACTTTTTTTGTTTTTTTTAGAAAAACATAGTATCAGTAAATTGTATTGACATTTAATGCTATTAATCAATAAATTGTATTGATATTTAATGTTATCAAAAATACAATGACTCAAAATAGTTAGAAGAACACTAAACCTTTTTATCACTAAACTACTGGAAAGCCTTAGATTTTTGTTGTCAGAGAATTCGAAAATGTGTTGTCTATTTATTTTCTAGTTTATTTTAATTGATGATTGCTTCTAGTGGATGATATAAAGCATTCTTTTATATTAAGAGTCAATTTTTAGGTCTGATTATTATATTTTTGCGCTGTTGATGATGCAGGCTCACATGAATCAATTTTTTTTATATTTTTCTTACTGTGTAACCTTATTAAGAGCCACTTTTATCCTAAAATTTTTATTTAATCTATTTATTGCTAGTTCTCTCACATTGCAACTTGTTATAATAATAAAAATAAAAAAACGAGGTCAAAACGTTGTTTTCTTCATTTTGTTATTTAGTAAATATTGATAATCTTAATATTAACTAAAACAAGAAAAGTAATTAAAATATCAATTGGACCTGGATATACTCATGCCCTCGGACCGGCTTCGGTTCAAAACTGGTTGTTCTACAGTTCAAAAAAATGTGAAATCGGACTTAACCTGTCTAAATAAGGTTCAGGTTCTTGTTCCACACCGTGATGATTTCACACGATTCAATATAATTTTGGTTCAAAATACTAACTTTTTTTTGCATTTTTTGGTTCCGGTTCTAAACCGGAACAGCGGGTTCACGGTTCTGGATCACTATGAGGTGCCCCGAAACCGGATGGGTTGACCCATTTTGACAACTATAGCCGGTAACTATGTTAGAAATTAATCGTAAGAGAAAAATGTAAACAGACAAGCCCAAATCTCACATTGGACATTAACTTCTGGTCACGTTTAACAGTAGGCCCAAATCAGTACTCAAAATCTCACACTTTCATTTGTCTTTTATTTCTTTATGTCTTGTCCGATTAGGTTTGGATGCTCAGCGGATTCGGGGTTTGGAGTAGGGTTTAAAATTGGACACAAGTTGGAAGTTGCAGCAGGATTGAATTGTGAGAATGGGTGATAAATTAAGGATATATGTAGGAGGATTGGGATCAAGAGTCCAAGTCTCCGATCTCCAGAAGATTTTCAGCTCCCCGCAGTTGGGCGCTGTTCAATCCGTCGAGATTATTCGCACCAAATGTCGCAGCTTTGCGTACTTGGATTTCGTTCCCGCTTCTGAGAAAGGCCTCCTCAAGCTCTTCAGCACGGTCTCTCTCTCTCTCTCTTATTTTATTGTCTTATGTCGATCGATTCTAGAATGAATTAGTATTTGCCTTTGTAAGTGTATATTGAATAATCGGCCTCTTGCCAGGGTAGATGGGAATTAAGTATAAAGTGAAGAGGTTTTCTTGTTGATTCAAATGAACGGCGTGTTGGCATTAGGGGGCAAAGAGTAACTAATGATATTGGCGGAGAGTGATCGCGATAGAAGCAGTTAAAATATCATAATTTAGACATAGCAATTTTCAGAAGTTTGATTGCAAAATTAATCAAAAATTGCAGCCTCAAATGTGTCGTGTACATGCATTTGTAGTATGTACAATTGGGATGGTTGTTTTACATTCCTTGATTTTGTCTCGTGATAATATCCTCACATTTGGCTAATGATGTATGAATTTCTGCAGTATAATGGGTGCATGTGGAAAGGGGGAAAACTTAAAATTGAGAAGGCCAAAGAAAACTATCTATGTCGCTTACAACGTGAATGGAAAGAAGATGCTGAACTTGAGACTAAGTTGTCCGGCCATAATGTTGATGCTGATAAAAGAGTTCATGCATTGCTGAAATCGAAGAACAAAGAAGATATTGAAAAAATGCAGCTCAAAATGTTTTTTCCCAAGTTGAGAAAGGTAAATTTGGTCCACTATTGAAGTATTATGCTTTTATTTTTCTTGTTTAGATTCTTTGTTTTCTCTTGACTCATGCACATTGTTTAATCATATGTCACTGTTTGATTATTAATTTTTAACATTCAGACTTATGCTCTCTTTATTTGTTTTGTTGCCTCGAAGATAAAAGCTATACCTTTTAAAGGAACGGGTAGGCACAAGTACAGCTTTCAGCGCATTGAAGCTCCGCCCCTTCCAGTCCACTTCTGTGATTGTGAGGAGCATGCTGTAACTCCTGAGCCGGCCAAAAGAAACCATTCTGGACTTCCTGAGCTTGCCAAAAGAAATAATGCTGATGATCATGAGGTAGACAATTATGGGGTGAAAGAGGAGGAGCTTAAAATGATGAAATCTGTATTGGGCAAGCTATTGAAGAAGGAAATTCACTCAGAGAATGTTACCAGTGAAGCTGCTGAACCTACTGAAGAAATACAACATGATGCATCTCCAGTAGATAAATGGCAAGTTGACGATGATGAGGAAGAAGATCAAGTAAGCGATGAAGATGGCATTGTAATTAACATTGTGGGCAGGTCAAGCAAGAGAGTTAGCTCATTTGAGGATTGTAAAACGAGTACTACAAATCAGGTAAAGCACATTGAGTAATAGTTTTATGCTAACTCTTGCTATTCTTCACCTACCTTTTAACACCAACATTGCTTTTACTTGCCATGGATATTCAGGATACCTTGGTAAGTGAGCCTGTGTCGAAGACACAGGGAACAAAAAGTGCAAACCATCTTGTTGATAAGAAAAGGAAGCAGTCTGTCCATGAAGATAAAATAAATGATACAGTACCTTCTAAGAAGAAAGGAAGGATGGGGGATTCTAATGACAGCACATATGAGCAAGTTGGAATAAACGCTAAACCTGTAGATGAAAAATCTGGCTCTGCACGATTAAGTCGTGATGTGGCTTACTCAAATAAGAAAGCATGGAAAGGTCTGGTCAATGAGGGGAGTGCTGCTTTCAGAATCTCGGATATCTGGATGAACCATAGTTCTGACACTGAAACTGAACCCGTTTCTGATCTAGCTACTGAACCCGGCTCTAATGAAAACAATGGCCAGCAAGAACAAACACCCAAACATGAAAAGTCGGAAAAACCCTATGATGTTCAATCCACTGAGCCAACAGAGTCAAAAGATTTATTAGCTAGAGGTGCATCATGGAAACAGAAGTCATCATGGCTGCAATTGATTGCAGATAAAACTGCTAGTTCATTTAGCCTTTCGCAAGTTCTTCCTGGTGTAACTTCTAAAGAACAACCATCACAACAGTCGAAAGACATTGGTATTTCCACTTTGAGAGGGGAAGAGAAGCACAGTTCTATGCACAACGATGACAAATCTTATGTTGAAGATATTGGTGAACCTCAAGATCCCACTCCAAGAATTGCGAATGAGGATGTCTTTACCAAGGGAGGGAATAATCATGCTCTAAATGGCGAGCAAATGAATTCTTATTCAAATGATAAGGTTGAAATGGATTCCTCTGCTCCAGTGGTTCATACTTACCCTGTACCAGATAATAGGGCTATGGGAGATATTGTTGTTAGTGAAACTTGCCCATTCATGAGAAGTTCTGCTTCAAGGAAAGAGTGGGAGAAGTCAAAGGCGGCTTTAAGTGGTTCACGTAAGAAAAAAGGGCAGGGCAAGGAGTCCGTCCAGGGCTAACGGATTCATTCAGGAGTCGCCTCTTAGGCGCCCTTGCTTCAGTTAATCTAGACGATCAGCCGCCAACAGTTGAAGTCAAATGATTGATCACATTCCTTGGTTGATTTATATGGTCCAATCTTTTTGTAGCACAATCCATGAAGTGAGGAATATTTTGGGATTATTAGTGCAGGGAGAAATTATACACCATTGGAGGCTTATATTCATTCTTTTGTATCACATCTCAAATGTTGGGGTGACATTATGTCATGAACTATAGTTGTAGTTGCAATTGCTCGTCTATTTGTGAATGAGTGAAGTTGCCCTTCTACTTGGTGTATTTATAGCATGCATGTGCATTGTGTGGTATGTGTTTGTTATCTTGTTGGTGAACTATTACTTGTGTTTATAATAAGCTGTAAACTGGGACTTGGAGATGAGATAAATGTTGGGAAAATCAGGAATAAGTGAATTCTAATGGGACAAAATTAACGATGTCAAATTGTTATTTGGACATGAAGATTTCTATTTTTGGGCTTGGTAATTTAAAGAAATTATGTCCTTGTTCACAATGTCTCATGTTGTTAAGGATGGACAGTTTGTGCGTGTTGATGCCCAAAAGCTGGTGGCAAAGATGGGGTGCTTGTAATTTAGGAAATAATTAGCAGGCAACAAATATATTAAATGATAAAAATTAGTTTCCAATAAGCTCATTTCTAATATTGGTGGTGTTGGACTCTCGCTCAACACACTTTTTCTCTGAGATGGGGAATTTAGGATCTAATCTAGCATAAGGGTGAGAAATATCATTTAATCTTCGCGCCAGTGATTACTTAACTCATTTTTAAATTTGCAAATTTTGATGGTTTCACAGCTCTTTAGGACAGCAGTCTAGTGTTTACGATCGGTCCTTTTTTTAGTCTAAACTAGTTTGTCACCTGCGCGATGCGCACCGTTCATACGTATTTATTAATAATGAATTACTAAATAAATAAATTTATTAATCATTATTAAATTTATGTGATATAGAATATAATATTAATGGAAAAATAGGATTTTTATCCTACTCTTTCGGTCAAGCAGAATATCTATCACATAGTATGTCTGCTAGGAAAATTTGCCCTATTTATAATTTGATTACGGATATCTATCAACTGCACTAATTGCGTTAAAAACATGGTCATTCAGATGTCAAGTCCACATGGATAATGATCGGGATAAGCGATGTGTAAATTAATATATATAAAATTTTAAATTCTAGAGAATTAATGATAGTCGCTGACGGAAAAATAATGTATTCTTATTTCAAGCCACAGCGCGTGGCAATCATGTTTTGAATTTTGATAAGTTACTGATTTAGCAAATTAATAATAAGTTAATAATTGTTTTTCACTCTTTAAACATTATTACCATACGTTTTCTTTTTCCTAAATCATTACCCTAAGTTAGCCTATAGAAATGAATATTATAAATCATTACTTTCCTTGTTTGGTGTAGGAAACTTAAAATGAGGGGGAAAATATGAACTCTTTTGGGTATTCTCTTAATATATAGTTAGATTAGATTAGATTGTTGATTTTTCAATGAGTGAGCGATCAGCCGCGAGAAAGGCATTGTATGTTGTCAAATGGCCAGGAAAATGGCGATTGGCATGGTGGATATTTTGGGGATTATGATTTTGATGGCGATCTCAATCACTACATGGCATAGTCTATGGGAATTAAATCATCTTTGAGAAAATAAATGCAAGAATTTAACAAAGAACAATGCATTTGTTTAAGAGCTACAACAATATCTTCTTCATTGTAATCCCAAGTTAGAAAGGGATTCATTTCAGAGACGACTTTAGTGGTGTTCATATGATCCTCTTTTGAATAGTGTCTACGGTAAATATCGAACCAAATAAGAGGGAGGTTTGCTCAACTTGGTCTTCCTTTCTTTCTCCATTCTCCTTTTGGATATTTTAATCGAAGAATTATATTTGAAGCTACATCGTTTTTTTTCTCAATGCATTAAAATCTCTATAAATTAATATTCTTGAGATCATAAAATTATTTTAATTTAGAGAGACATTAATGTATCGATAAATTAATAATTTATTAATTAAAAGAAAATTTCTCAATTTAGAAAAAATAACTTTGATAAAAAAATATTGTGAGCAAATAAATTATGTATAATATTCGGATTAATTGAAAATAAATAGATTTATCTATATGTTATTGAATATATTCGTGTCTCAAATTGTTATTTATATCTATCTAAATTAATTCATGTACTTAATAATTCATTGTTTCAATTCAATATTGTATTCATGAATTTACGAATTCATTGAAACTAATTGAATGTATTCATGTATCTATTGTAACAATGCGAAAACTGAATCTCGATTCGTTTCGCCTGGATCGGATTTCGGATACCATAACTTATCATACATCAGTTATTTGCCTAACATGCTTCTAGAAATTGTAAATGCATCACACAGGAGTTGCAGAATTCTTACCTGTGAATTTGGCGCAAATTTCGTTTACGGATGTAAAGGTTGGCTCCAGAATTGGATTCTGAGTTGTATTCCCTGTC
>AYJT01061957.1:0-10382 GCA_001278415.1 Ocimum tenuiflorum | reverse complement strand
GACTCTACTCAAACTAAGATTAAATCTGAACGTATCGTAACTCAACCAAAGGATTAATTGTGTTCCAACAACTGTTGAAATCTCGTTGTTATGAATCAAGAAATTTCTTCAACTTTGCATGTGCATTGTTAACTCCTTTTCAGAAAAATATAAATATTAATATAATGTGTGTATAGTTTATGTAAACTATTAACACTAATTAAAAATAACATACCTATTGGTTGTTAAATTTCAAAATGCATAATTTTGTCTATCTAGGCCAATACAACTTTTTTCATATACGATGTCAACTATGCAACTGTGATATATTTTATAACTCCCAGATAATCTCTATAATATCAAGTTTTGAATGTACTCATTCTTGGTCGAAGAAAACATAAATACACTCCGGGCTGACATAAAAATATCCCGCTTCTTTTTGCTCTTAAACTGTATGATCTTATTAGCAAGCACTTTTTTGCAACATGAAATCTACACAAAAGAGTTGTTACACCTGGAAATACACTTTTAATAGAGTTCATTAAAGAACAACTCTTTATTAATTATAATTACCTTAGGTAATGTATTTGTTGTTATTAGACTCCTTAATTTCTCTATTGCTCGTGTATAGTTCCCTTCATGCTCAACCTCCATGTAAACAAACGCTACGAAAAAAGAGTGAGATCAGCACATGTTACGCCAACTATCTATAGTAATAGGAGGCGATCCCTATTGATTTTGTGAGTATAATCCATAACAACCCTATTGAAATGCATGCAAAATATCTATAGACAATGGATGTCCTCGAAACAAGGTTGCAATGCAATTGATCAAATCATTGCTCCTATTCCACATATTCGAACTCATTTAACTTTCTGATGAGTTGTTGCAATTGTGATCTCCTAACATTCTCAATAATTTTGTGTTTTAGACGAGCATTTTATCATTATTATAGACACATTTTCTTTATGTTTATCTTTTATGCTCATAAGTATGTTTCTTTGACTTGATCATATTTTTCGTCATGTTAATTAAAAAGTTTTTTCTATTCTGTTTAATCTTTCTAGATATGACCGCCGATCAAATTGTTTTGCAGATGGATGATTATAAAATCCATGTAGAACTTTCACAAATAGGTCATCATTGTTTTTTCAATTTCACTCCCTTGGAAAAGCTATATCTCCTCTTCATGCTCCCCCGAACAGTCATTTGTAAACGTTAAAAAGGGTAGAGCTTCCGAATGGTTCAGAGGCCGAGCCAAAAGACTGGAGCCGACCCTAGAGATCGCCGGTGAAGAGGAGATGGAGCTTTTCCAAGGGAAAATATCACCACAAGTCCCAATGCATTATCATTTCAGGTTCTGCGTCAGTTACGACGAGACCAGTAGGCATGCCATCATCGTCGTCCGTCATCGAGGTCGGTGTTGCCGCAGCTCATGCAACCTTAGCGGTAGTCCAACTCACAAGCGCTGGTGGCTTCGACATTTTTCTTAATGACATGTTGACGAATCGTTTTTCTTCATAATAAAAACTAGGGCTGGGGGCTATATTTTTTGTTTTCGCTGAAATCTCAAGTCATTGTTGCAGGAGATAAAGAGTTAGTAAAATATTATTATCATTTTAATATATTTTGAGGGTTATCCAGAGAAAAGGGGAAGCTCTATAAAATTTTTATCTTTTATTTTTTAGAAATTGGCTAGAGACAAATCAAATGGGCCAAAAACATAAAAGAACGATAATCTTATTTTTAACCTCGGGATCTCTTTATAGCCCCGAATTTATTCAAAATAAATATATTATATTATTAAGACTTTTTTGCCCTATGTGTAACCCCTTTGTTAATTAGTCACTACATCCCATAATCAAGTTAAATATAAATATTATTTGAATAATCTTTTTTCTTATTGGCCCTTCTTTTCAATATTATTCAAAATCTCAAAATGTTCCAAACATGGTGTTGCCCTTATATTCTTGAACGCTCTAATCTGATGGATTCACAAAATATTTTTCTTGAGATGTTTGATTCCGTCAAAACTCTTTTCATAGAACAGTTGTTTGATGAAAAGGAGTAGAGAGAAACAACTTCATAGAAATCATAAATAAAAGTGAACTGAGAAAGAAAAATTGTCTTGATAAATAAGACGAAGACTTCGGGAGTTGGTGGTTTATATTTATATATTTATTTATGGAGGTCATACTGAGTAAAACGGCTAGGAATAAAATCACCCATAAAAGAAACAGTTTGTTCATTTTAGTTTAATTGAATTTTAGCAATAACAAGGTATTGGGCCACAAAAAGTAACTAAAATGGATGCGAACATAATTTTCTGATGGGCCACAATTATTTTGAAGAAATGACAAGTATCCTTTCGTGAAGTATTCCAACACCGTACAAGCTGAAGTCTAAATTAAAATCCAATTCAAGATAGAACTCCTTTACAAGTATAAACTGTCTACTAAAGCTAAAAAGTTCTTTGATATCGATATAAACTATTACATAAATTCAAATAAAGTTCAAGAAGTCCTTGGCATGAGCATAAATGTTCAAGACATATTCAATACTATCCAATAAATTCAATTTAAGTTCGAAGGCTTTTCAATGCAAGTATAAACTATTTAAGTTTTTTAGACTCGATCTTGTCAATTAAATTATGCAAGAACAAGTCTAAAGAGGATAATTTATAGATACGCGAAAATTCATGACCAATCAAATCGTTCTACATGGATTTAAATAATGTTAGGAATATTGTTACTTTTGATGATATTGTAGAAATGCGGCAACTGAATACCGATTTGTTTTGCCTGGGCAGATTTCGGCTACCATAATTTATCATTTATCAGTTATTTTACCTAGCATGCATCTAGAACTTGTAAGTGCATCACACATGAGTTGCGGAATATGTACTTGTGAATTTGACGCAAAGTTCGTCACTGGATGTAGAAGATGAATCCAAAATTGGATTCTGAGTTGTATCCCACCATCTGATTTCACGTAGTCCGATGATGACAGATCGAGAAATCTCCGCCTGGAATACTCCTAGTAAGCGTCGCCCCCTATGTCCTTCTCTTGGGTTTTTTTGATTTTTTGTCATGTGAATTATGTTATGATTCTTAATCACAAACCCATATTATAGAAGACAGAGCAGGTTTTTCCTATTGGGCCTAGGATTCCTTGGATAAAAGGTAATTGGGCCAACCCAGGGACCAATTAAAAGAAAATAGAATGGACCTATCATAAATTAATTTCTCCATGTCTATCCCATAGGTATAAATTGATTTATTAATATCGAATTCATTTCACTAGAGAACCGATTCTAACTTACCCCTCTATCCTCTGATGGTGGGTCTGTATTAGATTTAACAAATCCAACATTTAAGATATCTAACACTCATTAATTAATTAAGCTCTTATTTAATTTCCTCGAATTACATAGTTCATCCTTATTATCGTACCTGAACTTAATCAACATGCAGAGTTTAGTACGCTAAACCTTATGAACACCTCAAGGGAGTGTCATAATCCTGAAACGGATGTGGACGCTTAATACAAATTTATAGCTTATCATATATGACTTGCTGCTACTGAAGATACAGAGATTACTGAGCAGACGGAAAGCTCTCACCCATAGTAAATCAAAGTAACACACAAGGCATATATATAACTTAAATTCTATTAAGCTAGGTTCAGTTAAACCACTGAGGTCTTGATTCTCTACTCAGGTCAGATATGAGAATACATATCAACATGATCCCATCAATACGTCGCATGTACCAGTATATCAACTAGCTTAGATAAGCTATTTCTCGAATATACTGCAGCCTAGACTAGCGACTTGTCCTCAAGTCGCCTCAATTATGATTATTGTTTATATCTCATTTAGGGTTAGTGATCTGCAATCTACTGCGACCTCCTACACGCTATATGATCCATCCTAGTTACTCGAGATAAGCAGACTAATTGTTATATGAAACACATGGAAATAGTCAATTTTATATACAATATAAATAAAATTGGTTTTACGTATACCAAAATCTAACAGACATATCATATGCAGTCAGGGCATATGCGAGATTTCAAGGCACTGAATTTCATGGCTGCATTTGACATTAACTATTTCTTGCAGAAGTCGCTTCGGTCAGAATTTCTAATAGAGGAACTTGTTTAAAGCCTTTTCTAATGATATGTATCAATTCTTGCCAAATATGACATTGTATAAGAAAATATATTACATAGATGCTTTTTGTCTTGGATAGACGAAAAAATCTCGATAGAGATCATACAATCAAAGTTTTATTTATCAATTCACTTCCAAAATCATTATGTTATAGCTGATTATCCATAAGTACATGATTTAGCGCATTGAATTTTACATTATTTTTTATCGTATCTAATGAACAAATCGAATGCTCATTATTACTGAAATTGATTGAGAAATATATTTAAATGAAATTCATTCTCGAGTTTTGTATCTATATCTAGTTTTAGAGAGCTTATAATCACCCAATTTGGAGATGTTAATATTTAATATTCAATATCAACATATTTTAAAATATCACAGTTAACACACAATTACTTTTTATAAGTGGATGTAAAACAGCCCAATTTGTTGTCCCCAACTCGGAACGCAAGTGATTAAAGCATCTTACTCATGTTCAATAGGTCATAAGTTTGACTTTAAAATAGACATCTGAGATGGAATTTAATAATGTTGCATTCTAATTTTAAAAAATAGCCAAATTTGATGGTTTCACCAAAATTTTCTTCATTGATATCAAAATTTGCAAAAATATTAAAATTAATGTTAAAATTTGTAATATTTTAAAATTTTAATGAAATTGTAAAATAAGTTTAATTTGCAAAAAAGTTAAAAAATTATATCAAAATTTCTAATTTTTTAAAAAATTATATAAAGTCTGTTAAAGTGAATAAAAATGTGTAATTCTTACCATTAACTCTAAAATAAGCATAGAGAAGTGAAAATTTCAAGATTCCCTCCGTATAGTTGCTCGATTGTTATTCCAATAAATTGTCATAAGATGGGACATTGAATGCAGATATATAAGGGTAGAATATGGTAGAATGTGTTGTGCACTGCATGGTGCTGCGCACACAACACCCCCATACAACCCTTAAAAACAAAAAATAATAGAAGAATAAAAAAAGAAAAAATATGGATGAAGGGTGAAGATCTCCGCAACATGAGGTGTTGTGCCTATTGGCACAGTAGAGGATTCTCTCCCTAGAATATGACATGAGAAAAAATTCTCTAGATCGTCTCCTTTGCTAATTATAAAATGATATATACAACAGTTTGTGTTACATTGCTTAAATAATTTAGAAAGATCTCAATAACTTACACTCATAATCCAAATTCAAATGAATAGGGCAGGATATGGTGAAAAATGAATAAATTGACCAGCTTGAATAATTTAGATGGTCTAACCGGAGACTTACTCAACATTATATTCTTTAAATGATATATATCTAATTTTAATTTTGATAAAGAAATCTAGAAGTTGAATTTTAAATAAAAATGAAACTAAAATATCAATTGTGGATTGTAAATATGACTCCAATAAAATTGTAGTGTCATTGTTGAGAGTGATTTTGATATCAATCAAAGGAGTTCTTGGCGATCGGCAATGGTAAAGGAAAAGCACTTGCTCTGGTAATATCAAAATCAAAGGAGTTCCCTGAAGCGGTACAGGCGTGAAGTTTTATGTATAAAAATAGTTGTTTACAAAGAGTTACAAAGGATTTTGATCAACGACGATCGGAGGTACAAATTGCATGACTATGTGAGATAAGTATGTGTCGTATGAACAAATTCTCTCTAAGTGTGAATGTGTAGAATAACGAAAAAGTGGATAACACAATAAATATGTAATTTTATTTTACAATCACATATTTATACATCAGCCGGTGAGTGAATATCGATTCTTCCCATCTAATGGGGCGAACTTGCAGTAAAGCGTGAGAATTTATGGGAGATCTGCTGAGAGTCTTCCTTCACTCGATAAGAATGCTTGTGCAGCATGCCTTGGGCTATTTTCTACATTCTTCCGGCACGTGAGCTTGAGCTTTCGAAGACTTCGTTTGCGTATCTCGTTGTATGGATCGTATTTCGTTTGCGTACCTTCGAATCTTTTGGCTTAAAGCTGGGTGGATATGCTCTTTGGGTCTTTCGAGTATTAGTGCATCCCTCTCATCCTCGAGGGGAGGAGGTATGCTCGAACCATGGATATGGTCGAGTCCTTCGAGTATGATCATCCTTATTTCGGTTCGATAGAGCTTCTCGGGTCCCTTATCCGGATCTCCTTTGTTGATTTGGATTGAATCTTTTGGTGAAGATTTTGACCCTTAACAGTTATTAAACTAATAGTTATGTAAAAAATTGTATTGCAATTATGAAATAAAATTATAAACCGACTGTATATATGATTTCAACAACTTTAATTTTAAATAGCTATTTTTTTGCAGATACGACGGTTGCATGAATAATCAACAATATTTATATGAGATAATTATATTAGAAAATAGCCCAAGTCTTTTAATAATATCCAGATAGCAAGAGGTCTCATTGTTTCCTTGGATGATACTAACTTTAACTCAATGTCCAACTCATTCCCGTCTATATCTCATTATGCTCAAGTGCATTTTTAAAATGACTCCAACAAACCTCTAAGTTGGGATTAACTACATTTTGACCCTTATAAAGTTTCACATGATAAATCTTTCTTTTCTGAGTGTAATGATTAATTACTTTCCTAAAAATAGGAGAAAGTCAATAAAATAATTACAGTTTTATTAATTTGCAAGATTTCTATACTTTTTGAAAGTCATAGTTAATTTATTTAGATTTTGTTAGTATCACTTTATTTCATTCAAATAATAAGAGGAAACAAAGGAAAATAAGTGAAAAAATTTTATGTTTTAATCTCTTGAGAAATGTTCTCCAGCTATTAATAAATTTACTTTCTTTGAAAAAAGAAATATGTTGCACGACTACCATGAAAGAGAAAAGGGCTGGCATTAAATAATTCCTTCTTTTATCTACAAATTTTTATTTAAATTTTAGATGGTATTATTGAAAAAAAAATTGGGCCCTGTTCAACTCATTCCATTGTACGTGAATAAATCCGGCCATAATAACAACATAGACCATATGTCACGTGTGAGTATACACCACAACATCATAGATTTTTGGCTAAAGTAAGATTGCCCCATTTCACCATAAATAGAAAGACAACGGTGTTTATAAATTGAAAGTTGGTGGTGGTTAGGTTATGAATTACTGGTAGGTACAAAAGATATTAGATTTATTGCTCAACAATATAGTTTAGTACGAACTGTTGTTGGTAGATGAAGGAAATTCAGTATAGGGGTGAGTCTAAATATTCGTGAGTAGCCCCCAGTTTCTTGAGAGGGGTGGATATTACTCATTTATATAGTAAGGAATTTCCCATCGATATAATAAATTGCACTCAAGGTTTAACAACTTCTGTTGAGGGTGATTTTGATCTTGATCATGGACTCTAAGGAATCAAAGATGGAATCAACACAATGGTTGCCCAGAAATATTTTACGTCGCCCGGGTTGGTTCAGACGTGAAGTATATTGATCATAAATGAAGAATTATAGTGAATACAAGAAAATTCCGATTGAATAATGATCGGAAATAGTTAAAAATGCAATTATGTGTATTAAGTGTGTGAGAGTTGAATAAAACAATGAAATATGCACAGAATATGTGATGTTATCATATGATCACATATTTATACAAGTATAAATGGGAGAATATTAAATCTCTTAGAGGAAAAATTACAATAAATCCAAGGCCAGTCTGTGAAGATTTGTGAAATATCTTCAATCACGCGTTGCTTGCCTTCCCCACCAAATTGAATGAGTTCTAGATCCTTCTGCACATGTGAGTTTCGCATGAGTCGTAGTTTCAATCCACTTTTTGGGGTGCTCTTCAAACTGTCGAGAAGGAACACATCGCCTCGGCAAAGGTAGGGACGAGGCCATCTTTCGTTGGGTAAAGGCTGATTCTCAGAAGACCGAAGTTGAAAAGCTACTCGTCAAGGCACTGGAGAAGAACGATCGGCGTACGAGGGAAAAAGTGGTGCTCTCTAATAGCGATCACAAGTTGGCAGAAATGTTGCAAAACAATATCCTTTGCACATCTCAAAACAGGTGAATGCTAGCCTTCGCCAAAGGCTTGAGGAAGCCAAAGTTGGGATAGAGATTGACCTTGTTAGTATCTTCGAGTCAGAGGTGGGTGATGTGGCTCGCAATGCTGTAGAAACTGATGAGGGAGAAACTTGAAAAGAAGTTGCACAAGGTATATCCTAACCTCGACTTAGGATTTCTCAAGCTTCTAAGGGGATGGGGGTACGGCTCGACAACCGAAGCATATGATGGCCTTTACTGCCTATCAAGCCTCATGGAACTCCATAAAACCTCTCTTTACTGATCGAAGTGCCTTGGGGCGGTCTAGATCCCTTAAACTAGATCGGACCATGATCACGAGGTCTCCCATGCGTCTCCACTACTATAACGGGTCTTTTATTCTTCATTATTTCTCTAGCCACGCAGCTTACTAACTGAGCCTTCCATTTAGTGTGCAATTTGGCTTAGATTTGAAAATAATCATTCGAGGAGCTAGGATGCTTAATGGGCTCCTTTCCAAACCCTTCTTGAAGACAGTGATCGCAACCTCCTCAAAGCAATTAGGGATCGAGACACTTTCCCTGTTAAAATGAGCCACGTAAACCTTCAATGGCTCATTCTGCTTCTAAACTATTGAATAGAGGTTATTTGATCTTTTTTTCATTCTTCTGCTACTCGAGATCTGGCGCAAGAACAATTGATGTAACTTAGCCATCGAGGTGATGGGACCTCACTCAAGGAGCACGAACCACTACAATACTAGTCCAGACAAAATTACTTCAATGCTCTAGCACATCCTCCTTGACAACTAACGGTACAACTATCGTCTACATTCTCAACTTGAACATGGCAATGTGCTTGTCGAGATCAATAGTTTCATCTTACACCTTTATGATCAGACCTATAAATTGAAGGGAGAATCGACATAACTTGACTAGGCTCTCAAGCTAGCACGCTTGGAACTCAAGCTAGCTTCCCTCCTAACCCCTCTAGCCTTTTCTCAATCAAAGCTCGAACTAGATCTAGCTGGGCATGTCTCGGCATGTCGAGATGCTAATGAGATTCCTCCACCCATTCCCATTTCTCTTAGGTGTGTAGCCTCGACGTGGCTAAGACACGATGTCTTTTGCGTGAAAATCCTCCCTTGGCGGCACCTGTGGCAGTGTTTTTTGGTGACTGAGCTGCGCAGGGCCCACCATCTCCAGCTTGCTGGTGATGCAGCTGCTCTGATGGGCCATTCTATCCTTTCTCGGCAAGATAAGAGTACTAGAGGGATTGATTGGTCGGTTGAATATGATCACTTCTAATTTCAGCTCGTTTTAAGGTCTGTGCGGTGTGGCAATCTAGTTTTTCCTGAATTGAACGTGCCTTCTTTGCAGATTCTTCACGTAACTGCTGGATTTTGCAATCTCGGAGCAGATTTTTAACTCCGAAGACTAGCGTATCAAGTACCGAGCGTTTTTCTTCCACCCGTCCCTAGGTAAATCCTTCCGCTAGTTGAGTTGTACGATTGATTAGCTGACTATCAGATAAACTATGTAGTTGATTGGTATTTTCTATCTTGTTTTCACTTAGAGCCCCATAGTGGCGCCAAATTCTTGAGAGTGATTTTGATCACGGTTAAGGACTCTAAGGATTCAAAGATGGAAGCGACAGAATAGTTGCCCAAGAATATTTTTCGTCCCATGGGTTATTCTAGACGAAGTGTATATTGATAGAAAAATGAAGGTCTGCAACAAATACAAGGGAATTCCAATGGAATAGTGATCGAAAATGGCTAAAAATGTGACTATTTGCATAGAGTGGGTAAGAGATTAATAAAATAGTGAAATATGCATTGAATATGTGATCTTATCGTACAATCACATATTTTTACAAGTATAAACGGAAGAATCTTAAATCTTGCTAATCTCTGAAAATACAATAAATTTGGGGTCAATCTGTGAAAATCTGGGAAATATCTTCAATCACGCATTACTTGCCTTCCGTGCTAAATTTAAATGAGTTCTAGATACTTCCACGCATTTGAGTTTCACGTGAGTCGTAGTTTCAATCCAGTTTTTGGGTGCCTTCGCCTCAAGGAGCTTGCTCAATGCCTTGTTTCAAGGAGCAGTGTTCAAGTGTCTTGAGCTTAACCACTTTTTGTTGCTTTAATCCAGCAGCTAGAATTTCACCTCAGACACTTTCTTCGAGCTTCTCGACTAGGCTAACGGTCCCTAATTCGTGCCTCG
>AYJT01061951.1:0-12560 GCA_001278415.1 Ocimum tenuiflorum | reverse complement strand
TTAAATCACCGAGATCTTGATTCTCTACTTGGGTCAGATAAGAGGATACATCTCAATGTGATCCAATCAATACGTTGCACGTACCAATATATCAAACAACCTAGATAAGCTATTTCTCGAATATACTGCAGCCTAGACCGGCGACTCGTCCTCAAGTCGCCTTAGCTGTGATTACAGTTTATATCTCATTTAGGGTTACCGATCATGCAATGTACTGCGATCTCCTACACGCTACATGATCCACCCTAGTTATTCAAGATAAATGGACTAGTTGTTATATGAAATACATGGAAACAGTTAATTTTGTATACAACATAAACAAAGTTAGCTTTATGTATACCAAAATCCAACAAGATAAACATGCAAAACTCATTTCCAGGCTATAACATGCTTTGCAAAAGTAAACTTAATAAGTTATGAAATTCGTTCAAAGCATTTTGTTTTGGTCAGTCTCGAGTTCTGACCTAGTTAGAAAGCCCACCTCGTATTGCAGGTTTGACCTCGATAGATGTTTCTCCAGCTTCGAACACGGGTGCCTTCTCGCTCCCTTCAAAAGTTAAGACATCAGATAAGTATTCGAACTTAATTCGATGTAAGCATATGATAACCTTATTTACGCGCATGATTAGTGTTTGGATTTATTGAGTTTAAGACTTTGATTTGAATTATTGAAGTTTGAAATAACATGTCGTTGTCAGTCGGGATTTCAGAAATAAATTGGTATAAGAATCATTTGACTGAGATTCTAGATAATAACCAAGGTTATGAGGTTGAACACATGTTCAAGGATAAGATTGAGTGTGTATAGGTAAGGGTTCGAGTATTCAAGTTATTCGAAACACAAGTTCGAGGGTCAATGAGAATTGGTCAAGAGTCAACCTTTAACTAATGGTTAAGTTGATTTAAGGATTCGGGTTTGATTGATTAAATAATTAATTAATTACTTAGTTAATTATTAATTAATTAATAACTAATTAGGTAATTAATTAATAAACATTTGGAATTTCGGATTCCAACCTCAACCGGGTCGGGTCAAATTTGGATCAGGCTGAAAAAGTGGGTTTGGGCTCAAAATTGGGTCTGAGGCGAAATTTGGTCGGTCTCAGCGCGAGCCTCGGGATTCGACCCTAGGCCAATCCGATGGCAAAAAATAGTATTTTTGGTCTTAAAAATTTATTTAAAATACTTTTAAGCATTTTGGGTGGATTAACATAATTTTTAGGCCTCTAGAATAGGTTATGAAATTTAATTATCCTCAAACTTGGTCTTAAAACTAGTTTGACTTTTAAAAATACTCAAATAATATTCCTATGTTCTTCAAAACCCTACATGATGTATCACATATAAAACCATGCTTGAACACATTTTCACATGTAAAACATATCATCATGCTTTTAAAAGAAACACCAAATTCATAATGAGTTCAAAATACTATATATCTTAAAATAATCATAAAATTCAAGTCTCTAAACATTTTTTAACACATAGAAACATCATATAGCACAATTCTTCATCATAAAATTATTTAAACTTTACGCGTTACAAAACCAAATCACAAATATTTCAAAAAAATAATAATGCTTAATAACACTTAAAATCATATCATGTTTTATTTTCTTACAATAACCACAACATGTTTCATGCTTTATTTTCATGCAATAATCATAACATATTTCATGCTTTATAAAACTCAAATATGCTAGAACCTAAGCATGCTCCTATGGATACGGCTGTTAACCTCTTAGAAGATTAAAAATAAATAAAAGAAATGAAGAGAAATGAGAGTGTTGAGATGTCTAGCGAGCAACTCCCTTCCTTTTCCATGCTCCAAGCTTAATATATTTAGGAAATGTTTGAGAAATATTTGGCTAATGCCTGCAAATGGAAAATAGCTTGAAAGTTTAAGTGTAGGGATGGTGAGATTGAAGTGAAAATGACTAAATATTGTTCTAGAAATATTTGGGCATTATAACATTAGGGAAAATGAAAAGAGATGAAATGACTTACATTCAAGCTTCTAATTATAGATGCAGAGTATGTGTTTTGATGTGAAGATGTGTGTAACAATTACTTAGAATAAAATTTAATTTATATTTTTCCCCTTCATTTCAAATACAAGGCTAGGTTGAGAATTAATATGTGGAGTGTAGTGTTGGATGAATGAAGACCTTATAATTAGACCTTATAATTAGAAGCTTCTATTAATTGGTAAGGTGGAATAGTTGGTGTGCAAAGTAAATTTAGGTGTAGGAGTAGATATTCTAGCTTGGAGTGGCTATATATGTGTATTTATTAAATTAAAATACCTTATACTAAACTTGGATAATTACAATTAATTCAAAATTTGATATATAATATTTAGCTCAAGAAAATCCGGATTAAAATGATCTAAATATTGAATATATTTTACATGCTCAAATTCATAAAATAATAAGAATAATAATTTATTACTTTATGTGATTAAATCACATAAAATATCATAATAATATATCATGTACTTTATGTACTTTAAATGCCAACTAGGTTCCACATCATCGTATAATATACTAAACTTTATTTATACACATTAATATGCAAATAAATAATGAGGGCCAAAATTGTGATTTAAATTCCACCACTTAATCTATTTATGGTTCTCGATTTTGATTTTCCGAACGCAATAATAATTCATGATTAATCATGCGTTGATTAATCAATAATTCAATATTATAATATTAGGGTTTTATTACTCTTTCAATTATTTAACTCGTATTGATTCGATTCCGCAATAATTTCTATGTTCGAATAATTTGATTAATCAGTGGACATCCTCGATTCCTTTCTCCCTTTTTTTAAAAAGGGATTACATCTTCGTTTCACGAGGTAAATTTCTCTCGCAAAAATTCATGCTCGATAATATATATCAATATCCCTTTATTGTCTTTTCGATAACTCGATTGTTAGAAATTATCATTAAATGCGTGATTAATAAATCCCATAATTATAATTATGAGTTTAATTTATTTGGAAAAATTTAGAGCATTACATTTTCTCCCAAACTCGGGGGGAACGAACTCAAAGTTCTTGACCACTGGAAAGTCAGACACCTTCAATGGAGAAATCACGTCATTCTCCCCTGTGGCCATCCTTTTCGCCGACCAGGGGCTCCCTATCGCCTCGAATGAAGACGTTCTCTTGCTCGAAACCTCCACCGTTTCTTGGGGGAAGGCAGGTTGTCCTTGGTTTTTGAGGGGCGGCAGTCTTCTTCACAGATCGAGCCGTATTGACCCCGACCTTCTTCCTCTTTTTTTCCTACCCCGACAGTTGAGCCGCGACCTCTACAAAATCCACGAGGCCTACCATCGCAAAAGCTTTCTCAAAACCTCTAAGGGGCACCAAATCCCCATGCTCGTTCCTAAGGTATTTGACCGACATGAACCGGGAGTTCTAAAGGGTAGTGAAATTCTGGTCCTTGATAGCTTTGACCCGATCGATGCTGACCTTCTCCTCTGTTGTCAAATTAGTCGCCTCATACCCTACAAACAAGGAGTGACCCAGTCAGCAAACGAGGCATCGACAAGCGAAAGAAGTGAAGGCTTAGAGGTGGAAACCTACTGCTAGCCACCCGGAACTTAGTAATGAGCTGGGGCCTTGAGGCGGGGAGTGAAAGATAGACAAATTCCTTCCTCTAACTGGGTTCGTTGGAGGGCAGGCCGGTAATGAAAATATCCTCAATCCCTCTTCTGATAAGATAGTAGGTCCCATCTTTTTGGAAGACTAGGGTGTACAAAAAGTTGAACTCTCTAATGGTAGGGTGCTGAGCCCCTCCCTCAAAAACCAGAACAAGGTACCTAACAAGTGGCACCACGAGGCCGACGACAATTGAATGGGGCAAATCCCATAAAAATTAAGGACGTCAATGATGAAAGAGTGCAAAGAAAACCCGATCCCTTCTTAATGATACGAACTATAAGGGTAAAAAAGCATTCCAGAGGATGAACCATATTATCTTCCGAATCGGGAAACCGATAGCCGGTGTTTGCTTCCGAAATGGACTTCGCCAGCAGATTGCCCATGGTGGAATCGGAGATTACACTTCTAAATGGAAGAAGATGGTCGCCCAAACCATCGGACCCATTAGTAGAAGCCATTGTTAACGAAGAAAAGAAATGATTGGAGATGAAATCATAAATATAAATGTAACCACTTGAAAATATATGGTTAACTTCAAATATAATACCACATTTACATCAAATATCCAACTGAAATTTAGATTATTGCAAATTTAAACACTATAGAAATAATCCTCTGTTGCAAATTATATACAAGTATTTTCAATCATGCCTAAATAATTATTAGAATTTTGGACATGGGGTGGCATTAGCAATTTGAAAAAGATCAGGGGCTTATAAGAAAACTGTTGGAAAATATGCAATTTTTTACGGCAAAAGAAATCGAAAATTTCATTTTCGGAAGGAATATCACTCTGATTGAACCCCTCGACTCGACTGCCTTCTCTTGCTTCCGAATCTCTGTGCTTTTGCGAAGGTAAGAGCAGTTAACACAACAAGCATGATCACTGATGCTGATTATTGAAGTTTAATAAGATTTTGTTTAATGGATTTATGTGATTTTATTGGTTTTTTGTGTAATTATGTAAATTTTTTCGATCACTGGAAGGATCAGTATAGTTCAGACCTTTTTCTTTTCTCGAGGAGGATGCATTTGATTTGTCTTATCGTATAATTTTTTTAAGTTAATTGTAAATCTGTATTTCGAGTATTCATAATGTGATTGGATTTCACTTCAACGTAATTTTCGATTTGTTGTTTATTCATGTGTTGGAATGGATGAAATCATTTGATAAAATTTCCCTTTTAAAGTGAAGGATGTGAAAGAAGGGAAATTTAGAAGGAAAAAATGAGAGACGAAAGGGAGATGAAATAGTTGCAATAGGAAGGAGAATTGATTTTGGTTATTATTTATCTATTTGAGGAAATAATTGGTTTTGGCTATTGAGTGGTTCCAGTTCAGGTTTTAGTAGTCTGCTTTGTGAAGGTTATATAGATGATACAGCATTTTGCGGTCTAAAAGGTAAACGAGAGAGGGAATTTTCTTTCAAAAATCACATTAAATACAATTGCATGTGTTCGTGTGTACGTCTGTGCAGTGTGAGGGCATTATATGTCTGCAATTGGGAACATACTTGTATATAATGTGTGTACTGAGTTTTACATTTTCCGCAACTGCAATATTATAGTTGAATTTGTATGTTTGGTTACTTAACTGTCCAATTATGTTCGAGTGTGCTAAGATCTATAAATAGTACTCTTTGTTTGCTTGTTTATAACTCTGTCCTCTTACCTCTTTTAATGAATTATGTTTCCTCTTCTCTGATACCAATTGTAAAAGTGGAAAGGTCTTTGTCATTTGTTCAAGTGTTTAAATATATTTCATTTGCTGTATGTAGATGGAGCACTCCCTTTCCTCTCTTGCTTTCAGAGGTTCTATAACAGAAGCAATTGCTGAAGCAAAACAACAGAAGAAACTTTTTGTTGTCTATACTGGGGGTAAGTTGTTAACTTGTTATCTAAAACCACTGTCCACTTACGAGCATAGAAGGAAAAAGTTCTTTAATTTTCTGGCCATTGACACTAGGCAATTTATGCTTGTGACTGATAGTGGCCTTAAATTCTTCTGCATACGAAACTTATTCGTATTTGTGGGTGAACACGCCTCTCAAGTTGTATTTGGAAAATCATGGTCTTAACATTGCGGAATACAAAAGGCTTTCAATATCTTAGACAAATAAGAGATTATAAATGTCTTACTGTCGAGGTACATGGACAAATGTTGTGGGGAACCAAGGAATTTGAACTACTGAGGATTGAGTGTTCAGACTCGAGCTATTTATACAGAAACTTTACCTTCTGCTTTTAATGTGTTATATATAGAGTGATATCAGTTATATTCTCTCGAGGATTAAGGATAGCTTGATGAAGTGAAGAAGTGCCTCCAGATTTATTCTAATCTAGATTTTTATTAAAGAAACTCACATGGGACAATATGAATTTTCTTTTACCAGTTTTTAGTGCTGTAGATTTTGGCAGTATCACTGGTCTGCTATTTTTCCTCAAAATGCAGTTTCGTTAACATGGCATTTGTATGGCTATGTTTTTTTTTACAAGCCGTTGCACTGAGATCATCATGGTTCTCTAATTTTAGATTTTCTGTAAATATAAAAAATTGACTCTTATTTAATTAAGCTACTGGCATTAATTAATTAGGATGGAGGAATAGTAACATAAGCTGGCCTGGACATTGACTATTATGGTTGGGCCGAGTTTTCCTGGAATTTTCTATTCTGCTAAGTCAATCTTATTGTTACCTCATGTTGAACACTTTGATATACTCTAGATTGTTTTCCTATAATTGTCTCTCTTTGTTGATAGTTGGTAAGGTAATTTTTCTGTAATATAAGCTTATGATGTATACTTTGTTGCATATGGTCCTGGAGGTGTTATCTCTCTTCTTCTTGTGATGTTTAATCTTCAGTAAAGAAGAAGTCCCCCTCATGGCAATGTAATTTTTTTTCTCTAGGTGAAAATCCGGATTCAAAACTTCTAGAAACATCCACATGGATTGATCCAAAGGTAGGTTTGTTCACACTTTGTGTACAGATCATCCCTTTTACATTTATAATTTTTATGGAATAAAATATTTTGTATCTCTGTTACTATATCCAGGTTTCTGAGACAGTCTCAAAGTACTGCATTTTGTTGCACATCCTGGAAGGAAGCTCAGAAACCTTGAATTTTTCCGCGATATGTATCCTTTTCTTTGGTGCTACTTAACATTTAATTTCCTTTTCATGTTGACTTAATGTAATCAGCTTATTGGAAAACATCACCTCTTTCCTTAAAGAGACCATCTTGTGAATTCCTTTTAATATATTGATATGTTGCTAATGATTTGTGTCGTGGAAGGTAAAAGAATTTATGTTACATCAGATAGCAGGAAAATTAAAAAAAAAAATCTTCTTAAAGTTAAAGTACATTTTTCGTTACAAATGGAATAATGAATTATACATATATATATATATAGTCGTGATCAAATGATAAAGATATTTTGTGTGATAAATACAAATGAATCGTCCATAGATTTGGCTTGATCAACGGTTAGCATTAATCTCATAATTTTACCATTCATTATGAAGTCCGCGCTTATGTGTTATGCAGAAATTCAATTTGTTATTATGTAGTAATAACAAATAATATATTCTTGTCCATAGATCTGGCTTGATCAACGGCTAGCATTAATCCCGTAATTTTACCATTAATTATGCAGTCCGCCCTTATGTGCTATGCAGAATTTTAATTTGCTATTATGCAGTAATAACAAATAACATTATGTAAAACTAAACCGTAAACCATCACTGCATATATTCTACATAATATATTTTGAATTAACTGCATAATATTATATGTTATACTGCATAATAGCAAATTGAATTCCTGCATAATAGTGTTGTATACCCATCGCTGCATAACACATGAGGGCGGACTGCATAATGAATGGTAAAAATACGGGATTAATGCTAGCCGTTGATCAAGCCAAATCTATGGACGAGATTCATTAATATTTTTCACATGGAATAGACTAAGCCCCTGAATACGACCCTACACACACACACACACACACACACCTCTGCTTCCTACTATTTTTATGCACATTAGAAGGTGGAGCAGTACCTTTGCTGGACTGCATGAAATTTTACTTAGTCAGTGGGGTTTGAAGCATTTTAAAAGTAGATAAAATTTGTGTCCATGCATCAAACTCTGCAGATCCACAGAATTCGTTTCCTTGTATAACTGCTGTTGGATACAATGGTGTACTGCTTTGGCAGAAAGGTATTTCTTCGTAAAGAAATCATTACATGAAGCAGTCAATGATTGTATAATGTTGCCCATTTTCACATCTGTTCTGCTTTCGGATTGATAAATTTGCAGAGGGTTTTGTCCATGCTGATGAGCTTGCTTCCAGTCTTGAGAAGGCTTGGTTAAGTCTCCATGTTCAGGTGAATTTGCTGATAGCTGCTGCATTAGAATACTTTTCACGTTTGATGTCCTTCTAATATTTCCCTTTCTGGTATCAATATCTTATTTGCCCTTTCTTGATCCTTAATTGTATTCCTGAGCCTAATATGCACTGAATCTTATGGTTCAGGAAACAACTGCTGCTTTCTTGACTGCTGCACTTGCTTCCGGAAAGCAGACTACTTCTGTATCTTCTGAGGTTGCTTCACCAGAGCAAGTGAGACCAGAGACGGGTGCGTCAACTTCAATGACAGATGGTGATACCCTTTCTGTGGATGCTGCGCGACCCATGCATTTAGAGAGAGAAGAAAATATGAACTCAAATAAAGATGTTTCCGAGGTCAATTCTATCTTGACTTTGGTTATTGTTTGTGTAAACTGTATTCTGCTGGCATTAAACTGAATCATGCAAATGTCTTTTTATGGACAGGGTACAAATTCCAAGGGGGATGATGTGACATTACCCAAGCCAGCTATTACTAATGTGTTGGACAATAGTGAACTTGATAAGTCTATTTCCCAAACTGAAACAGGAAGTGCATCAAATGACGAGCTAGATCAAAATAATCCTGAATTTTTATCGCCTATGTCAGAAGAGGATAGAGATCTTGGTGATAATAATTCGAACGACAACAGAGAGATTACCAAAGAGGCTGGTGAAGAGGCGCATGTTAAAACAGAGGATGCTGTAGAAGTTGCGAAAGCTGAAGCTTCATATTCCTCTACGGTTATATCTAATGATGTTTTCTTAAATATCAGACTGCCTGATGGTTCTAGCTTACAAGTGAAGTTTTCCATGACGGATACCTTGAAAATGGTCAAAGCTTATATAAATGAAAATCAAACAAGCAGCTTCGGTTCTTTTAGCATTGCTATTCCTTACCCTCGCAAGGTGTTCAATGACCAAGGTGTGGTTTTGATGCTAATCATAAACAAACTTGTTAGTCGTTATTTACTTGTATTATTAATATTTTGCCAAATATGATGAGCTACATTTTCATGAAGCATTCTTTTGTAAGACCAACATAAAACTTCATATTTATATGTTTTTGATAGTGTCTCATGCTCTTTCTGCATCCTAAATACCTGGTTAACATTTTGTTTGAACTGTGCCGGTATCTTTTGTCATTTACCATTGAGGTTACGCATTGAACGCTGTAGTTTCGGAAATAACTGATCTAGTCTAAACTTGAATGCCAAATAACATAATCACGACCGTCATTACAGATATTTGTGTAGAATCTGGTGATTTGCATTTTATTTAGTTTGAGTTGATTTTAAAGTACTGCAGTTTCTGTATAGTTCTTTACAGTTTAATGTTCTGATGATAAGCCAACTCTGTCTGAACTGTACATCCCCTCAATGCTTGGTCAATACCATTTTTTGTTGGCAGTTCCAAATAGCCAGCCCTGGCATAAAGTAAAAATCGTCCATTCTTTGACCTTGGGCAGAAAAAGGAACTGTCCTATAATATACGAAGGAATAAAACTTTATCACTTACTGTAATTTAAATGAGCAGGATGTATGCACCTTCATCGGACTAAGAAAGGAGATCTAGGTGTGCATCGAATGATGTTAACTGAGCCTTTTTTTTCCTCCTTCAATATTCCTAGGGAGACTGGTCATGTAGAATTGCATTTGGACTGATGACATAAGCGTTACCTTGGTGTTGACTTTGTCTCCCATTTCCATGCTTTCATTTGTGTACTACTAAATTCATTTCTTATGTTTGCAAGCAATGCAATCATGTATTGTTTATCATGTCTTATGATGAGTGTCGTTGGTCTACTTATTGCAATGTTTTTTACACGTATATTGCTTTAAGGTCATTCTTCCAAAATATCCATGCTTTTGTATGTTTCCTCATTCTGATTCGTATTGTGTTTGCAGATATGGACAGCACGTTATCGGAATTGGGCCTTTCCAATAGGCAGGCACTGGTTGTGGTTCCGTGTAACCAAAATAATTCGAATTCTAGGGGAAAATCAGCACAGAATCAAATTTATTCCTCAAATGATGCTGGGTCTTCAAATGCAAATGAAGGATACTGGGGGTCTGTGAAAAGAATCTTGTCTTACGCGAACATTTTCTCTTACCTTAGCAGAAGCAGCTCCACGAGTACGGATCAGGAATCCCATAGTGGCATATGGCAATATAGTGAGTATACTAATTCTCCCTCTGCATATGATTCATCTATCCTGCAGCAATTGATGAACTCTTTTTTCAATATATTTCCAACTAAATCATCCTACTTTTGATCATTTGTTGCTCATACACCAATTATGATCTGCATCAAACTTAGACCGTGGCACACTTGGATTGTGAAACTAAACTGAAGTATATAAAACTGTAAATAGATATTTAAAAAATAAAAAATTACTATATAATGTAGAATGTTACAAAAAAACATCACGATTTTTTCAAACTCCAAACATGTTTCCCTTCTAAATATTAAACAACGGCTATCCATCAACCATGTGAATGGGAAAATAATCCTCAAACACTAATAAATAATTGACTTCATGTTTACATCTTTCAAGAAAAAGTATTTCTGATTTTTTTTTTCTTTTTTAGGGTATTCTTTTTCTCTTTCTTAAAACTCTGACCACCCAACGTTCTTTCTGTTCTTGTAGCACACACATAGCTTTGAGGATAACTAGCATAAATTTTCCAGAATTAATGAATTAATTATATTTATAAAAAAATAATCAAATACATAGTCCTCACTGACATGCATATTAGTAACAAATAATTTATTATCCGTAAAATGTGACTTGAGTATTCCAACTGCTCTCCCTGTTGCAGGTCCAAATCCTTCACCCCAAAATACCCTAAGGGACGTGGGTAGACCTTCATCCAATGAAAGTGCAGCAGCAACCACAGGCAGCACAAACAGCGCTAGCAAGAGCCAGCAACTAAGTTCTCGCTATGGAGGCAATATCCACACCTTAAAACATGACGATGATGATAGGTTCAGCGACAAGAATGCCTTTTGGAATGGGAACTCCACGCAATTTGGTGGCAATGACGACGGGAAGTAAGTCTGCTAATCATCTTCTGCTAATGTACAGAAGGATCTTATTCCAAGTCACCAAGATATTTTACTTTTAATACTTCCTTCGTACTGACCCTTTTCATGGTTAAGAACCTATAAACTCTTATAATGTATAATTATACATGCGTACACGTCACGGTGATAAATCAATAGTTGTTTTGGATCATGATGTCAAAATTTCTGAAGGGTTTATGTAAAGATAATTTATTTTCAATAATCGAGTTATGCACGCATTGTATATTCGATTTTTTAAAGGAATTGTTGGTTCCTGGCAAGAGCTGCATGCCTTTAAACGAGTCATTTATTGAACCAATCTAGAGTATTGAGTTTTGTAAATTTTGGCTCGATTCTTTGCATATCTATAGCAGGAGTTCGAGCTCATTTATGATCAACAATGGTTGTTGTATTATGCATGTGTTTGGTTTTGGCAAACCTATACTCACCATAGATCCTAAATTCAAACTCATATCCGCCTTGAATCCTAAAAATGCAAACCCGTCTAAATGATTTAGGCGGTTTAATAAGAGACCTCCTCTATTGTTTTGGGTCTTTTCGTCTAACTGCTGTATTTCTAATATATGTTCAGTTATATTGGGTTGTCATTTTTCACAAGTGATGTTAGAAAAATGGATTACTGGTTAGGATTTTTAGCATGAAGAGCCACCAAGAAAAGCCTGTGGTTTGGCATTTTAATTTAATTGAATGTTATTTTATTTGATTCCATCTCTTCACTGTTCACTCTATCATCAAGTTTAGGCTGAAACGGGTGAAGTGACCGCTCTAAGGAATGAAAATACGAGTCCCTTTTTTATTCGAACTCATTCTTTTAGTGTTGAGTTTCATGATATCCTTATTCTTGAATCCAAGATATATATCCATGAACAAGCCATTGTCGAAGAAATGACAATCTCAAAACTGGGCTCAAAACGTCATGTGGTATACTGATAAGTCCCCAAAATCTGATTTTTACTAATACTATTATTACTGGTGACAAATCTTTCAAATGATGACATGGTTAGAAAATATTCCCTCCGTCTCACCTTATTAGTCTCATTTGCTTTTGGCACAATAACCAATGAATTAAATGATAAGGGAATTTAATGATGTATTAGTGGGTGGATTAACTTCTAAGTATCAATGGAATCCCAAAAAATTCATTTTGGAGCCAAAATTTTCAGATTTGAAAATCTGAAAAAAAAAAAAGAAAAAAAAGTTCATTTCATACAAAAATTTCAGATTTGAAAATTTGAAAAAATAAAGCATTTGATACAAAATTTTCAAATTTCAAATTTCCTACTAAATTAACTCTATAAATAGAGTCACTTCTATCTACACATTCATTACAGCAAACAACCAAAAACTTACACTACAAAATGGGATTGAAGAATGATCTATCTGATGCTACAAAAGAGGAGATCATGCAGTTCTTG